>JACEEZ010024531.1:0-2500 GCA_016584305.1 Chionoecetes opilio
TTTTCTTCCCCCCCCCCCCCTTTTTTTTTTTTTTTTTTTTTTTTTTTTTTCCCCCCCCCCCCCCCCCCCCCCTTTTTTTTTTTCCGAAATGTTTAAAATTTTGCCCAAAGGGGCAGTTTTTCTTAGTCTTTTATTTGAATTCACTCTTATTGGTAGAATGTGTGAAGGCGCGGCGTGCTGACTTACCCACCACTTCTTACTTTTTCCTCCCCTTTCCTCCCCATTTCCCCGATGAAAGTGTTTGCGTGTAAAAACCCCCCCAAGGGCTTTTCTCCTCTCTCCTCTCTCTCTCTCTCTCTCTCTCTCTCTTCCCCTCCTCTCTCTTCCTCTCCTCTCCCCTCCTCACCCACCCACCCACCCACCCCCCACCCCCCCAAACCCTCTCTCTCTCCCTCTCTTTCCTCTCTCTCCTCTCTCTCTCTCTCTCTCTCCTCTCTTTTCTTTTCTCTCCCCCCTTCTCCCCCTCTCTCTCTTTTTTGAAATTTTAAACTTGTATTATTTTTACGAGGTGAGCAAATGCTTGGGGTTATTTCCAACCAACTTTGCTCCTTCCTCACTTCCATATCCTTCCTCCTCTTACCAAGTGTCAGTCAGTAATCACTTCTATCATATATAATAACTTAATACTATTAAATTTGGGTTAAAAACATTATCACAAATTGTATCATGTATTTCAAATTTTATACAAGACATTTTCTTTTATTTTACATAAAACGAAACGGCAGAATTTTGGAAATAAACATTTAAAAAGAAATTAGAAGGGGGTTCCTGAAAGTAGCCCTGGGTTTTATGTAGAATACCAGAAAATGTCTTGTATGGAAGTTATAATACATGTTACAATGTGTGATAATAGTTGTAATTCAATTATAATAGTAGTAGTGTAAGTTATTATATATGACAGAAGGGATTACTGACTGACACAAGTAGATGTAATTAACTTCTTTACTATTATTATTCTTGCATATCGTTTTTATGTTTAGTACTATTGGTAATACGGGAATTCTGCACTGTCTATGTGTGTATATCGTGCCGTCATTTCATAAACTATTTGACCTTCTTTTTTATTTTTCTTTTTTTTTTTGGGGAAAAATTTCAGAATTCTTTTATCGTCCGTGTTGTTGTGGTTGAGTTTGGGGGCCGGCTAGCAAGGCTTAGGGGACAACACCCCCCCCCCCCTCACACTTGCCGGACCCCTAACTTAGATCTCGTGAGCCCATCAAAATGTTTTTTAGGGGTGTGGTGTGTTGTGTGTGTGGGTGTGTGGGGGGTGGGGGGTGGGGGGGTGGGTGGGTTTGGGTGGGTGTGCGTGAAATTTTCTGTGCTACAGTTTCGTGGAAATCAGTGCGCGCCCCCGAAAAGGGAAGTTTTCACGTATGAGGCACCAGTTTTTAACAAAATAATGTTTTAAAAAAAAAACATTTCAATTTCAGTTAGTATTTCGTTGCGTAGCCCCTTCCTCTTGATGACCTTTGAAGGCGAGTGGGACAGCCCGCAAGATTTTTAAGGAACCAGGGTTTAAAATTTTCCCACCTTCGGAGCGGAATTTCAAGCTTGGGGGGTGTAGAGGTGTCACGTGAGCGGAGTTTACCTTTAATGATGGCCCAAAGATTTTCTATGGGTGATATATCGGGAGAATTACCTGGCCAGTCATCTATTCTCCCAGTCTTGCAGTCATCAAGCCACTGTATCACATCTAGAGCTGTGTGGCAGGATGCTCCATCCTGTTGGAAAATCTGTGCCTGTGTCGTTTCAAAGCAGGCCTCCAGGTGGTCATTTAAAAGATCAAAATACACCACTTTGTTAACAGTTGTGTTCTTTGGGAAAATAACTAAGTTCCAATACCATGAAAAGTAAAGCAACCCCACACCATTAAAACTGGGAGGGTGTTTTGTGGTCTTTCGTGTATGGCGAGGCTCGGTGGGGTCTGAGCCGGAGCGACGGTTTTCACTTTTGCTGGCCTCCTCCACTCACACCAAAATGTGCTTTCGTCACTCCACAGCACAGCCCGCCACTTGTCGAGAGGCCAATCTCTGTATTTCTTTGCAAAGTGAAAGCCTTTTCTTCCTTTGGCGGTCATTTATCAGTGGCTTATTCCGCGCCCCGGTAACACCTGTAGCCAAGGTCACGTTTCAAAGTTTCCTGTACAGTACGAAGCGACACATTACCAAGAAGAGTATGATTTTCCTCCTTCAGTTCTCTGGCTGTAAGGTAGGATTGGCATCAAGCTGTCGCCTTAACACGCTCCTGGTTCTGTTACACGTTTTTTTTGTTTCCCAGGTTGTTCTTTGGGAGCGGGAGATTCACCTCTCCGCCAGCCTTAAATCGGCGAATCAAATTTTGCACTGTTCTAAGCTTTAGTCTTTTAAGCTTGCAAATTTCCTTATTATTGATCCCAGCCTTGTAAAGATCAATGATTGCTTGAATCGTTGTGCCATCCGTATGTTTTCCACCCATTATGTAATCCAGCAAAAACAGGCAAAAAAAAACGGGATGTAGGTGA
>JACEEZ010024531.1:7500-10000 GCA_016584305.1 Chionoecetes opilio
TGCTGCTCGTGCTCCTCTGCTGCCCCAAAAGAAAGGAGCTTGAAGCATAACGATAGATGTGCCATCCCGATTCAGCCCTCCTTCCTTTCCTAGACGGGTCACTTGCTGGAGGTAGCTGCGAGATTTGGAGCTTTCTGGGTTTGGGCACATCCCTCATGCCGCGACCTCGAGTGAATGCGTTATCGTTCGGCTAGCCGCGGTTCACTGCACTCCCCGAAACAATTAACATGGACCGAAGATAGTATTTTCTCTCTTCACCCTCGGTTTAGCGGAGGCTAGTGGCGTAGATTTGGAGCTGGCGGTTGTCATCGCAGACCTCGGTGACTTGGGGGCACAGCGGTCTTACTGGCATGGAAACAATGTCCATAGCTTTAATTTCCGCCTTCACCCTCGGTTAGACGATCTTCCAAACCTCCCCCAGGAGCAGGAGACGAGTCCTGCTTGGGCCAGACGATCTTTTTCTGGCTTTTATAGTTGCAGACGCGCGGCAGATGACCCTTGGGGGCACACCACTGCCACATCTGCCAGATTGAGGAGCTACTCGAGTGTTGGGCCAGGCAAACAGTCCCCTGCCTCCTGCTTCATGGAAGTAGTCGCCTCATCAACCCACCAGCAAACAATGGCGCCTGCACCATGAACATATTATATTTATTTCCCATACTTTTAATCTGCCTCGAAGCCTTGACAGGCAACACCAGTCGGGGAATGTTAATACAACTACCATACTAATGATAAGAAATGGAATAAAGTACAATGTAATGCTGTACTTACACCTCATCCCTGATGGAGTCGATGGAGTCCTTGAGGTTTTCCAGGTAACCTTTGACCTGGCTGAGCATCGCCAGTCGCATGCGCGGTGACCCCATGGCCCCTCCGCCTTCTTCCTCCCCCATGACTCACGATGATACGTTAATCCAGCTGGAAGAGTACTAGGAGGGTCCGGCAAGGTGCTGAGGGGGACTGGTGAGAGGGCAGTGTTGAGTAGGTCCAGGGGATGCAGTGGACGGTTCCGCTGTGTGCCGAGTGTAGTGCCTGCCTGGCCAAGTGCAGGTACCCTTCTAGGTTCCAGGCGGTGAGGGCCCTTCTGCTGTGTTGGTGAAGTAGCCACGAAGGGAGGACCGTAGCGGCAGCGGGTTGGGCAAAGAAAAGTGGCAGTTCCCACTGGGTCTTAAGGGGATAGATTGTGGAGGTTAGGCAGGAGTGGGGGGATGGTGGAGGCCCCTCCTGTCTGGCTGCTTAAGGGGCGACCTTCCCGTGGTAGTGGAGTGATATCTGGATTCGATCTTCTTTAACTTATTTTAGTTGAGCTTTCTTTTAATTGTTGATATTCCCCCCCAGTTGAGTAAGCTCTAAAGTAAGAATCAGTATGCTTTTATTTATGTATCGTCATTGATCATTTTGTACTGCACGTTGGAGGGCTTTCTGTATCCAGGTTGAGATGACAAGCCACGTAGAGCTGAGCCTCGTATCCTAACTAGGGATTTGCATATGTCTTATCTAATCCTCACTCGTTTCTCTGTAGTGCTGCATCTGTGCTTACGGTAAAAGAGCATTTAATGATGTGCCGAAACCCTCGATCGATAATGATAATTTGGTCGAATGACTTGCCGTGACGTATACCTGCCGGCATTAAGGACGGTAAACAGTTGCTAATTATTCATTGTCACGCCAGAATGTATTAGAACGTAGACGGAGTGGCGGCGAGGCATCCAGGACCCGCTTGAGGTGTTCTGGAAGGCAGGTCGTCTTGGACTTCTTACTGGTAACTTAAGTGAAACGTGAAGATCAGATAACGTCTTTTCGATTTCTTGCTTGTTAAGGAAATCGATTAATCTATGTGTAAAAGTCAGTATCAGTGTTAATCAGTTTCAAGGCCACACTCAGGCACATCTCTGGGCGAAGAGCTAGATGAGAAGGATGAGAAGAAAAATTTCCTTTCTGGAGAGGCTTCGTATAGGGGAATATTTACAACAAAGCGTCAACAGGTCTTCAGCGGGATAGATTATTATCAGAGGGAGTTGGTGAGTGGGGTGTAAGGAAGGCCTGTGGACTGAAGACTTTCAAGGTTATTATGTGGTATTTTGAGCTACTCAGTGAGCCTTCAATAGTCTTGTTGTCCATTAAGACTCCTGGTGATGCGTGGTGTGTAGGACAAGTATCTGAATGGATGGGTTCTGGGCTGACAGAGAACAAAAATATCCGCCTGCAAGAGGTGACTGAGGCTAAAGCTGTGATGGTGCCAAGATAGTCGATACACACAAAGTCACCTCCGCCGGATACAAAAATGGTAACAATCTTGTATATAATTAGTTACATTGCGTTCCCACCTTATTTGGAAATACACCAGATATGTTTTTTTCTCCCACTGATGTTGCACACAAAAGCACTGATGTGGCATCAGCAAAGCATGGGAGGAAGGACTAAGGTGGCCTCATGCAGATCTCACGTCATGCACTTCTTGTTCAAGGGAGGTAATTCTTGCCATCAGTTCAGCAGTCCG
>JACEEZ010024531.1:20000-32500 GCA_016584305.1 Chionoecetes opilio
CATGTAGGGTTCAGTAGTGGAAGAAGAGTCATGTAGGGTTCAGCAGTGGAAGAAGAGTCATGTAGGGTTCAGTAGTGGAAGAAGAGTCATGTAGGGTTCAGTAGTGGAAGAAGAGTCATGTAGGGTTCAGTAGTGGAAGAAGTGTCATGTAGGGTTCAGTAGTGGAAGAAGAGTCATGTAGGGTTCAGTAGTGGAAGAAGAGTCATGTAGGGTTCAGTAGTGGAAGAAAAGTCATGTAGGGTTCAGTAGTGGAAGAAGAGACGCAATGAACTAGAGATAACTGGAATGGTATAGTTAAGGCTGATCGAGTAGCTGAGTGTGTGTTATAGTTAGTGAGTACATCGGTGCGTGAGTGAGGGAAATTGAGGGTTTCGTGGGTGAGTTAATAATTTATTTAACTAGTGGGGGAATAAATGAGTTTGTTTACAGAGGTCAAAAGGGAAAGTGTCGTGCAATATCATCTTGTTTTAGTTTTTGACGAAGTGTGTTGGGACGCGTAGGCGAATAAGGTGAAAATATGGTATTGAGGTTGGTACTGATTAGGGAAAAAAATGAAAACTGTCAAAATTTTAGCTATTTTTATCTTTGATCTGACAGTGAAAGAGAAATTAGGGCAGAAGGAAATATTGAATGGAGTGAAACGCAACCTGATCCTTGAAATCCATTAGCCATTCACGTGTCCAATGAGCCTTGCAAACATCTCTTTTTCTCTTCGATCGCCACTTGAACAGCTCTCGCCTGCATCAACAGATGCAATAAAAAAGAAGTGAAAATTGTTCGCCTGACACTCAAGTGGTGCCCTTTGACTGTCCAATTAATTAAGAACGAATTGAAACAAGTAATGTATAACCCTAGGCTTGTTTACCTTCATCTCTATATATGGAAATAGGTTCCTTGATTTGTTATAAAAGCAAAAATATATAGATGTTCTGTCAAAAAATCTAAAACTTCTAAAACTTTTAATATATAGTAAATTCTAAACCTTTAAAAAGAGGCCTGATTAAAAGTTGCTATCATTGTGTATTACCACAGCGATGTACGGCAGTCGCGCGACATCCTACCTACCCTCTTGAACGGGCAATCATGAGCTGGAACTAACATTTTGAAGGAGGTCGTGGCCGGGTGGTTAGCGTCTTGGAGTGAGGCTTGAGGTCGCGAGTTCGAATCCCACCGGGGGCAACTTTTTCGGTAATCTTTAATGCGGTGGCAGGGTGACTAGAACATGGGATGTGGTTAGCACAAAGTCCCGCCAGGAGCAACGTCTTCCATCGTCGATTGGGCGAAGTTACCCACATGCTGCCCATTAACCTCACCTTCGATTGCGAGTGCAGCGGAGGACACCAGGGGGGCAGCATGAGCCTTAAATCATCACAGGTATTACTTAAGAAATCCAGCCTATTCCACCACCGGCGAGGGCCAACACTCACAGCCTTCCAGAATATGCAGGGCAACCACCGGAGTCCTCAAGGAAGGAATATTAAATAAGCCCAAGGAAGAAATAATAAAAATACCTACAGGCGCTACAGGTGCCAACGTAAAAAAAAGAAAAGAAAGATATATATACACTCTCTCTCTCTCTCTCCTCTTTCTCTCTCTCTCCTCTTCTCTCCCCTTCTCTCTTTTCTCTCTCTCTCTCTCTCTCTCTCTCTCTCTCTCTCGTCTCTCTCTCTCCTTTCTCTCTCTCTCTCCTTCTCCCCTCTCTTTTCTCTCTCTCTCTTTTCTCCCCTCTCTCTTTTCCCCTCTCTTCTCTCTCTCTTCTCTCCTCTCTCTATATATATATATATAATTATATATATATATAAGATTAGAAAATAATGAGCTCGGAGCTAAATGACTTTTGGGGGAGACCCTATACCAATGAGTGCATGAATGACTCACTCTTTGGTAGGGTCTCCGCCAGGCGCCATTTGTATGAGCCATCAATATAATTTAAAATCATACATGAAGGACAAGATGTACTTGATGGGACACCAACGATGCCTTGCGATGCGTCCCAAACCACGGATTCTAGAACGCAGACTTCCCGCCAGTAAAACAACAAACTCCTTCGCAGCCACCTTCTCAAAACTTCACGGTTACAAATGATACTTCGCCAATGGGTTTTGCTAGTATATTATCTGTATTACATAATAGTCTATATATGATACTCTGAAACTGTCCAAAAGCTTTGACACCGTGTTTATAACTCTCTCTCTCTCTCTCTCTCTCTCTCTCTCTCTCTCTCTCTCTCTCTCTGTTAGTCGCTCCTTTGTTATTATTTGTTCACACGTTATTGATATTTTTTCCCGTATTGTACATATATGATACTATGCAAGATATGGGGTCATTGTATATTCGAAATAACATTACTTGTACTACACTCGCATAAACATATACGTATATACTTTGCTAATTAATATTGAAGAAGTTGAATAAACCTGGCCGAATATAGGTGAACCATTCCTGAATATTTGGTTAAAATTGGGACAGAACTGACGGAACCTTAGCTGTACGGGGCAAGAAACAGACATAGAGACAGACATTCAGTGAATCATATTAAGACAAAAACTATGTGTGTGTGTGTGTGTGTGTGTGTCTGTGTCTGTGTCTGTGTCTGTGTCTGTGTGTGTGTGTGTGTGTGTGTGTGTATGTGTGTGTGTGTTCGTGTTCGTGTTCGTGTTCGTGTTCGTGTTCGTGTTCGTGTTCGTGTTCGTGTTCGTGTTCGTGTGCGTGTGCGTGTGCGTGTGCGCGTGTTATGAGTAGTTCCTTTTGTCAACATTTTGCTTCATTAGACAAGCCTTATGATGATATTCTTTCATTCCTTTACAGTGAAGAAGTCAACTCACATCCCCGCTTCCAGCCACAGCCTCACTCACCTGTGGGAAGAAAGAAAGGTATCGTATTATAACCCACTCGTTATTGACATACTAAACACATGTAATGAATGCTACTTTTAAGAATTACGAATAAAAAAAAGATATGTAAGGTTGTGCACTTTTGAATGATATATCTCAGTTGAGAAGAAAAGACCAAGGACATTAGATCGGGGTTGTTGATGAAAATCGCGAATGCTGCCTCTGACACTATATAATAAGGTGGCGAGGGTGGGGGGGTGGGGGGGGAGTGAGCATTAGTTGGGGGTGAAGAAGGGTGTTGTGAGGAGCGACAGGTGTGAGACAGGTGTGGGGTGACCGGCGCTTGGGATCATCATCATCATCTCATTATTGTTATTATTATTATTATTATTATTATTATTATATACTCGGTAAACATAAACGGCAGGGAGAACATAGACGATGGTGTACATCCTCTCAGAACAAACTTACAAATCCACTAAGCTGAACATTCGCCTCTATAGTCTATTCTTTTTATTATGGTCAAAATGCACTAAGGAAGCCATGCCCCCTGCCTCCCCTTCTATTCTACAGGGCAGCTGATTGGTGCATCCTCGTATCATCACTACCCATCACCATATCTTCACTACTTAACAGCGGCGTGACCACTGGACAGAGCAATCTTTACTACAAAGGGAGTTTTGAATTTGTCACCCTCTGTAGTGAAGATGCTCTGTCCAGTGGTCACGCCGCTGTTAAGTAGTGAAGATATTGTGATGGGTAGTGATGATACGAGGAATGCACCAATCAGACGCCCCGTAGAATAGAAGGGGAGGCAGGGGGCGTGGCTTCCTTAGTGCATTTTGCCCATAATAAAAATAATAGACTATAGACTATCCTTTCTGTTCGCGAAGTAACGAGAATGAAATCCTTTAAGAACGCTTCAGATAGGAGGCCCAAGACGAGAACCACAGTTTGTATGTGTTTCATGCACGCTTAGTTACATTACATACTCTTAACAATCCTTGCAAACCTATATGCAATGATTGTTTAAGGTCATATAATCTAAGTAACTGGCGCGTTAGTATGTCTTACGTGCAGGAAGGGGATAAGATAAGATTTTCATCCTATTTAGACACTTTGCAAGTACCAACTACAAGGTTATTGACTATACAAAGCGCCACCACGTCAGCACGAACTAGGGGGCTCTGCAGGAAGGGGAGATAAGGACACAGGGTTAGGGACGTGCTTTGTGCCTTGGTTCGCTTGGGTGATTGCAGAGACAGCCGCGGCAGGTCAGATCAAAGGGATCAGTGGCGGGGACTCTGAGTAACCTTGGGGATAATGTGAAGGTGTCATTTTGTCATGTCTCCTTCTCCAATTCCGTTTGATGTATAAAGAAGTGCAAACAGGTTTATGTATATATATTTTTTCCTTCTTGAGATATGACAATAGAAAAAACGAATGTACGTACATCCACCCTGCCAACTTTGCAAACTTTTTAGGTAGTGTTAAGTAGCAGGAACTACCTCGTACAGGTCTCGCTGCCTCTTGTAGCTTCCTTATTTTCTGATGTTCTTATGTTCTAACACACACACACACCACACACACACAAAACACACACACCCACACACAACACACACCCCACACACACACCACAACCACTAACACACACACACACACAAAGTAAACATATTCTCTCCCCTCTCTCCCCTCTCTCTCTCTCTCTCTCCTCCTCTCTCTCTCTCTCCCTCTCTCTCTCCCCTCTCTCTCTCTCTCTCTCTCTCTCCATGGCACTTTGCATTATAAGGTAGGAGGCAGGTGTCTTTTTTGGGGTTATTTTCATAAAAAATTTGGGATAAGGTGATGTGGGGATTAACTGTATGCGGGGCGAACGCGGCGGCAGGGAGCTATTGTGATCACTGTTGCGGCGGCGGGGGTGGGGGGGATTGGGGGGGGTGAAATTTTTTTGGGGTGAAAAAGGGTTTTGTGAGGAGGGACGGGTTGGACAGGTGTGGGGTGCCCGGGCCGCTTGGGATCATCATCATCACTCATTATTGTTTTATTTTTTATTATTTTTAAATTTTTATATTATTTCTTTTTATTTTTATTTTTTATTTTTTTTTTTTATTATTATTATTATCAGTATTATTATCATCATCATTACTACTACTACTTCTACTTCTACTACTACTACTACTACTACTACTACTACTATTACCCCAACCACTACTACTACTACTACTACTTTTACCAATACCCCTTCCACTGCTATCCCTACCATTACTCTGCATATCTAACTTTAGAATAGAATAATAGATACTACAGAAAAAAACTCCATCATGCTTTTAAATCTAATAACCCCCAAACTGGACAGGGTTTAAGAATCAAAGGCCCAAAAAACTTAATTTGCCCCTCGCACATGTGAGCGTAGGTCAGTATGGAAAAGATCATGTAGGGGCAGTGGGGGAAAAAGAGTCATGTAGGGGGGGCAGTATGAAGAAGACCCCCCCATGTAGGGTTCAGTAGTGGAAGAAGAGACGCAATGAGTATATTATGAGTATATTGTAGATAACCCAGTATCATATTGACCCTCGCACATGTGAATAATGACCCTTGGCGGAGGAGTGAATTACGTTTGTGGCTTTACCGTCCAAAACGATATTTACTATAGATAACTGATGGTCGTCTTGCTGTAGCCTATTGTGCTGCGTAAAATTACAATCCTCTTGGGTGTGGTAGATTGCTCCTTCTTGTAGATATGAATACATTTCACCGTGGGTCTACTGTGAGAGCTGATATTACCCATTGTGCGTACTATAATTCCTATTGGATTTACTGATAATTACCTAGTTGTGCATGTACTGATAATTACCTAGTTGTGCATGTACTGATAATTACCTAGTTGTGCATGTACTGATAATTACCTAGTTGGCAGTACTATAATTACCATTTGGCATGTACTGAAATACCTTTGTGCTGTACGGGTAATTACCTAGTTGTGCATGTACTGATAATTACCTAGTTGTGCATGTACTGATAATTACCTAGTTGTGCATGTAGCAAGAAAATACATCTATTGTCATGAGAGGGAAGGAGAAATACACTGAAGAAAACGATATTAGTAATGATAATAATGATAACGATGATAATGATAATGTCCTTCAAAACTCTGCCTCTTCTCTCTCTCTCTTTGCTAGAAGTGACTGTTCTCTTTTTGTACATGTTCAAGACAAAAGAACGTTTCAAAACTTCGTGGTACACTTTCCTTACAACCCAACTGGCATGTTTTGATCCTTGCCTCACATTTCACAGCAGCACAAAATACATAAGGAGGGCCCGGCACCGTCCTTCCTATGGCTGGAGGCCCTACCAAGACAGGCTTCTTTCCTTCCTTCTTTCTTTCTCTGTCTTTCGGCCTCCGCGATACACCCTCATTCTCTCATTTTCTCTCCTTGACGGAAATTAGAGGAGGGAAATGTCATCACGAGATTCCACTGCCAACTGAATTAAGTTTTTGAGAAGTTCGATGAGCTCCCTCCCTCCCTGCCTCCCCTTCCCTTCCCTTCCCTTCCCTTTCTGCATGTACCTCTCCCCACCCCCTTCCTTTCTGCCTCTGCCCTTCACAATGTTACTTATTCAGTTTGATAAGGAAATTATATGTGGTGTGTGTGTGTGTGTGTGTGTGTGTGTGTTGTGTGTTGTGTGTTGTGTGTTGTGTGTTGTGTGTGTCTGTGTCTGTGTCTGTGTCTGTGTCTGTGTCTTGTGTCTTGTGTGTTGTGTGTTGTGTCTGTGTCTGTGTGTTGTGTGTTGTGTGTTGTGTGTTGTGTCTGTCTATGTCGTGTCTTGTCTGAGTGATGGAGTGTCTGTGTCTGACACTGTGTCTGTGTCTGTCTGTGTCTATGTCTATGTCTATGTCCTGTGTCTGTGTGTGTCCTGTGTCTGTTGTCTGGGGGTGTGTGTGGTGTGTGGTGGTTGTGTGTTGTGTCTGTGTCTGGTTGTGTGTCGTGTGTGGTGTGTGGTAGATGTTGGTTCGCTTGTGTGCATGTTTGTTTGTTTTACAGTGTTTGGAAGGAAGGAAGAGCTTGTCGACAAACTGACTTCTTTTCGCATTTATAGTCATTCCATTGCTTCTCTAGCATTTATATTGTCAGAGAGAGGAGAGAGAGAGAGGAGAGAGAGAGAGAGAGAGAGAGAGAGAGAGAAGAGAAGAGAGAGAGAGAAGAGAGAGAGAGAGAGAGAGAGAGAGAGAGAGGAGAGAGAGAGAGAGAGAGAGAGAGAGAGGAGGAGAGAGAGAGAGAGAGAGAGAGAGAGATAGAGAGGAGAGAGAGAGAGAGAGAGGAGAGAGAGAGAGAGAGAGGAGAGAGAGAAGAGAGAGAGAGAGAGGAGAGAGAGAGAGAGAGAGAAGAGAGAGAGAGAGGGACCTCACCTCACCTCACCTGTCTCTATATAGATAGGTAGATAGAGTTGATAGACTGACTGATAGATAGAAAAATAGACAGCAACAGGTACAGTTCCCGATAGAGGTCAGGTCGGCGCTCGTAGTCCGGCGACGAGGCCCGAGGGAGGCTGTTTCCCGCATGCAGGCGAGCCCTTGTGGATTGATTGACTATTATGGCATGAAGTGGTATTTGTTATTGCATTGGGCAGTATTTTGTCATTTCAAAGGGCATTGCATATTTTTTTGAGATTATATTGCACTGAGTTATTTGTACGAATCCTTATGACTACCTAATGTGGTGAGTGATTTATGGTGGCCTCGATTTGTTGATAAAAAAATAAAGTAACATTGTATCATGATAATCTTAGATACGTTGCATTGAAGATATGAATGAGTTTTGATCGTATACATAAGAGTTTGAGAGGCAGTGAAACAAGAGTGTAGATGGCGCACAGACAGCGACACACACACACACACACACACACACACACACACACACACACACACAACACAACACACACACACACACACACACAGACACACAACCACACACACAACAACAACACACACACAACAAGATACACCACTTCAACACAACAACTACTTACAACACACAACACAAACACATCCAAAACGACACATACAAATCTCAACAACACCAACTACACCGCCAACGTCACACACAACACTACACACGAGCACACACACCACACACAATAACGATCACACACACATCACAACATCACACACTATCACCACCAGACACACGAGGGGTGTAATGCACGGGTCCTATTGTAGGGTGGTTTTGCATCTTTCTTCTTCATTTGTTATATACAATTTTCGAAGATATTAATTATCGTCCATAAAGACAGGCCAGCTGAAAAGTGAAGAAAAAAATCTTGGCTCTCGCAGCGTGGTCTTGAATGGCTGCCTGACGTCACCACGCACGAGTGAAAGATACTCAAAGTTATATGTAGTCTGGATGTCCATTATGTACACGATGAAATAGGTTACTGACACAGGTTACTTATCTAAAAAAAAATTGTGAAGAGTAATGAAGATTATGGTCCGCTTCAACTATAAATCTTTACTTTTATGAAGAAAAAAAAATTGTTTTGAGAGATGCTATAGAGGTAAAATTTCTTCCAAAATTTACCGTTGAATTTTTTTTTTTCCGGCACGGTTCTGACAGACCATTGGAAACTTGGCGTCTTGGGATGGCACAGAACTTCTTTGCATATATAACGGTTTTTACTGCTTCTTTTTTCGATGGGTTTTCTTGTATTTGTTCGGCGCTGCTGCTGTGTTGGGGTTTGGATTGGCTCTTACACGCATGAAGCATACATTTAGAGGTGTGGTTCCTTGACTTTGCTCGCAGCAATGAAGCTTCAAGTGATTTTTTTTTTTTTTACATATGTGCCTATAGCGCCTGTAGGCAGTGGTGACCCAGGGCTCGGATGGTAGTCTCTGGAGGTTCACTTGAGGGTGTGTGTGGGTTGGCCTCGCCCGTGGTGGCGCGGCGGAGTGATTTTTATAGTGCCTGTGATTAGAGGCTCATGCCGCCCCCCTGTGTCCTCCGATGCACTCGCAATCGAAGGTAGAGTTGATGGGCAGGGCATGTGGGTGTTCTTAGACCACTCGACGGTGCAGAAAGGTTTTGGTTTTCTTCGGGGATCGAACTCGGGTCACCGAGAACACCAGTCGGAGACGCTAACCACTCCGCTACCGCCTCCCCCTATTGCTGCCTATACGTCGCACTGGTGTTCCTGTCATGGTGTAGTACATTGTCTGGCATTATGACAGTCATGTGCCTACTCGAGTCCATTAAGAATGTCAAAATGAACCTACACCAACCAAGGTGTCTAGCGTACTCCAGTCCAGGGTAGACTACCACTGGGATGTGTTGTTGTGACGCATTCTTCAACATCACGAGCCAAGGTTTGTGTTCAGATGTGCATTTCTGAGTCTCTTACTGTCTGTTATATGGCGACTGGTAATGAGTGGGCTTTTTGTGGCTCCTTCTTATTTTGTCCCGGGCCTGTCCCCTATGATGTAAAAAAGGGAAGAACAAAAATTGCAACACAACACTGAAGACCTTAGGTTAGTGAAATGTTTCAGTCTCACGGGTCAGAAACGACCTGGTTGTTGTGTATTACGGAGTTTTCCTTTTCCGCCTTACGTTATGTAAAAATCGTATCCACAGTAAGTGTTGAATATTGTGTTGGGGACGAAGTTTGTGATTGCGTGCTGAGTTCGTGTTTATAAAGGTCCTTAGTTATGTGGTTTCATGCGGCCTCCATATCCCCAATCCACCTGGGTTCCGTGCTCCACTTGACCAAAATCGCAACCGTGGTCTAGATGACAAGTCAATATTTGCAAGACTACTCTGAGATCATGAAAAAAAACCCAATAACAATAAAGATGATAAGGTCGAACTCATTAAGGAAGGTCGAAGGAGTTACCCCCGTCAGGATTCAAACTCGGGACATCGAACTCGCCACTACAAAGACGCTAACCACTCGGCCACCGCCTCTCCCAGCCTGAGGTCCAACCACCTCGTCACAACCTGTTTTTATATTTATAAACCAAAATGAGACAACAATTCCACACCCATGCATGAAGACTGCTAAAAATACCGTTCTCTTTAGAGTAATTGATATATATATATATTTTTTTTTTCTTCTCTCTCTCTCTCTCTCTCTCTCTCTCTCTCTCTCTCTCTCTCTCTCTCTCTCTCTCTCTCTCTCTCTCTCTCTCTCTCTCTCTCTCTCTCTCTCTCTCTCTCTCTCTCTCGTGGATGTTGGTATGAGTCACCTCCCTTGTCTCCATCACCCCAACATAGGCCGACACGGCAACTTTGACCCCTTTGTGTTCACAGGCAAGCGGGGTCACGCTACGACTTGCCCCAGTATCATTGTCTTGAACCCTGCAAGGTAACGCAACACAAACACAACTTACAGCCTTGATCCACGTACTGAGTGACTCTTCAGTTCTCAGTTCCTGTGATGTGAAGACTTCCCTTCTCCCCAACACAAGGGTTGGCTGGTGGCAGCTATATTCCTCCTAATCTTACGAAGCCGCAGGTTACGTGTGGCCGCCCCAAAACACCTACTTAATAAGGACCGCAATAACTCTCTCTCTCTCTCTCTCTCTCTCTCTCTCTCTCTCTCTCTCTCTCTCTCTCTCTCTCTCTCTCTCTCTCTCTCTCTCTCTCTCTCTCTCTCTCGTGCGCGCTAATAATAATTGTTTATACGCATTTTGGGATAAAACATCAACCACCCTTAAAGTGCGAGTAAATGGGGGAACAAATACAGTTATCAAAGGTTGTAATGTAAATGTAGTGAAAATTTGATCCATGTGTAAGACGAATAACACAGAAAAGTTATTAGAAAACCGTACGCATTACTTTCATCATATACTCGGCCATACATTCATGGCTACTTGCATAGAGATAACATTGAAGGTAGTACAGGCTTCGAGTAGATGTATCTTTAGTACTGATTATACACAAGTAACTTTGATTCTTTAGTCTGAATCGTTTACACAAATGAAAACGTGATAATTTCGAACAATTTAATCAAATAGAATCTTCCTGTAATGGTGAGGCATTGTTCTACTCTACTCACTAACTGTTGCCAATATAAAACAGAACACTCACTAACTGTTGCCAATATGAAACAGAACACTCGCTAACTGTTGCCAATATGAAACAGAACACTCGCTAACTGTTGCCAATATAAAACAGAACACTCACTAACTGTTGCCAATATAAAACAGAACACTCGCTAACTCTTGCCAATATAAAACAGAACACTCGCTAACTGTTGCCAATATAAAACAGAACACTCACTAACTGTTGCCAATATAAAACAGAACACTCGCTAACTGTTGCCAATATGAAACAGAACACTCACTAACTGTTGCCAATATATAACAGAACACTCACTAACTGTTGCCAATATAAAACAGAACACTCGCTAACTGTTGCAATATAAAACAGAACACTCACTAACTGTTGCAATATAAAACAGAACACTCGCTAACTGTTGCCAATAAAACAGAACACTCACTAACTGTTGCCAATATAAAACAGAACACTCACTAACTGTTGCCAATATAAACAGAACACTCACTAACTGTTGCCAATATAAAACAGAACACTCACTAACTGTTGCCAATATAAAACAGAACACTCGCTAACTGTTGCCAATATAAAACAGAACACTCGCTAACTGTTGCCAATATATAACTGAACTCTCACTAACTGTTATCAATATAAAACAGAACACTCGCTAACTGTTGCCAATATAAAACAGAACACTCACTAACTGTTGCCAATATAAAACAGAACACTCGCTAACTGTTGCCAATATAAAACAGAACACTCGATAACTGTTGCCAATATAAAACAGAACACTCACTAACAGTTGCCAATATAAAACTGAACAATCAATTTACTACTGCCAAAATAAAACAGAAATCTTACTAACATCTGCTAATGCAAAAAACAGAACAGTCGCCAACAATAATATGATAGAATAAATACTCTATACTAATTGTTGATGCCAAAAGGAACGCAACTTATCAATAGCTAAAAAAAAAATAAGTATATGAAGAAACTATATGAAAACAAAACGGCGGATCGGACAATATTTCCGCTTCATCCCAATTATTATCTTTCACGCATAGGTTTTCATCCAGTGCTAATATCGTACTTAACCTTTTGAGGCCCAGAATGTAATTTCCATTGTATACTTTTGGTATACCATAGGACGATTTTTAGTCAATATAATCAATATTTTATAGAATATGACCTGTTTAGTATCCTTGTCCACTAACTAATTTGGTATATTAAGCTATTTTTCGTAATTTCATGGCTAACAGACAGACTATTTTATATATGAATGGAAAGATCTGGGCGTGAAGGGGTAAACATTCAACACCTCACCTCCTGATTCATCCATAGCCCGCCAATGTACGTAACAAAACACGACACAGGGCACACTATCAACTCCAACGATTCAATGTTAAAATGTTCAATACATGATCAGCTTACCTATATAGGATTTGGCGTCCTCTTAGAATAACAGATCGAATCCTCTTAACGCTTGCTAACCGTTTTTTTTGTCACGGAGGGTTGATAGAATAGTGCATAATATGTCCTTCAAGGTAGATTCATTCAGTCCATTCACTCTGTCCATTCAGAGTGGTGTGACGAGAGTATTATATATTTTTCAGTGTATTAT
>JACEEZ010024531.1:40000-45000 GCA_016584305.1 Chionoecetes opilio
GGTCCCCCATGCGAGTGCCCGATCACGAGGGCGCGCCAGGACCAAAGCCGCCGCGGCCGTCACATCTGCGTCCTGGGCACGGGATGCGGGAACCAGCCCCTGAGGGCCGTGGCGGGGGCGGGGGCGAGGGGGTCCCTGTTGAGGGCTGCGTTGTACAGCGCTGTCACCGCCATGCCCGCCAGCAGCACGTGCTGCGCCGCCGCCAGAAACACCACCAACAGTACGTTTTGGGCGCGTGCCCGCAGCCACGGGAGGGCCACGCTTGGGCAGGACCTCATGTGCAGGACCCGGGGCAGCAAGCGCCACCACCAAGCCTCCTCCCGCCCTGCCGCGCCGCCTGCACCCAGCCTATAGGTCAGCAGGTCGTGGTGCAGGCAGGGCAGGTGGCTGCTGGGGCGGCAGCATGAGGGCGGCACGCTGCCCTGGGTGGTGTTGAGCCACGCCAGCACGTTGTCGCCACCGCCGAGGTCGCAGCAGCCCAGGAACACCTGGATGTCGTCCAGGGCAGCGTGGGCAGTGGCATTCTTCAGGTAGAGGTCGTGCAGGGCCTGCCAGCGGTGCGTGGCCTCCCCGATGGCCAGCTGCCCCGCCCACGACGCCACTGCCGCCCACAGTACACCACACAAGCCCATCACCAACACCTGTGCCGTCAGGGCCCAATGGGCGGCAGACAGTGTCCTGAGCTGTGCTCTCCGCCTGCTGGGGCAGCCCCCCGCCACCACCAGCGCCACCGCCACCACCACCGCCGCCACGTCGCTGCAGGCCGCCAGTACATGCAGGCCCGGCCGCCACCCCTCGAGCAGGGCGCGCATCACCACCACGGCAGGGGATGGGACGCGGGGCAGGACGTGGTGCAGGAGGGCGGCCGTGGGCGGCGGGGGCGGGGCGGCGCGCAGCACCAGGGTGGCCAGCAGGCACAGCAGGCTGCTGGCCTGCCCTACCGCCACCACCACCGCCCGGCCATGCTCGCTCACCAAGGGCATCAACAATACCATGACTTGGGCTGTGCAAATAAATATATTGATTGAAAACTGATTGGAAGAGTGACAGATAAGAGAGAGGATGAAGTGGATAGGTGGATGTGGAAGAGCGTAGAACAGAGGAGGAGGAGGAAAGGGATAGAAGTTTGGAGAGAGAGAGAGAGAGAGAGAGAGGAGAGAGAGAGAGAGAGAGAGAGAGAGAGAGAGGAGAGAGAAGAGAGAGAGAGAGAGAGAGAGAGAGGAGAGGAGGAGAGAGAGAGAGAGAGAGAGAGAGAGAGAGAGAGAGAGAGAGAGAGGAGAGAGAGAGAGAGGAGAGAGTGAGAGAGAGAGAGAGAGAGAGAGAGAGATATTAATAATAAAAAAAATCAATTGGTATTTGTAAGTAAATAAATATAGTAATATACAAAGTGTATTTCGGGATAGGAAAGAAGGAGTTTCCTGTAGAAAAAAGTGAGATGATTAGGAAGCACAGTCATCTTTCCTGAGTTACACAGGTTGTCGAGGCTCACGCTCCTGTATCACTTCCTCTCTCCCTCTCCACTCCTCTCCACATCTTCTTTTCTCTCAACTATGCAGTACATTGTTTATATATGCTGTCTGTAAAGTGATGTTCACAACTTAAACTTAAGGATAAAGTTCTGAAAATGTATATAGCTAGGTATTCATATTTGCATGTCCGCACATTAATCAAACTGTAGTCAGGTAAAGATGGGGGCATACGCTATACTGCGCGTGGCCTAGGTGCTCATCTCCGTCGCGATTAGCCTTTGAGCCTATGGTGACAACCCGCTACCCCGGGACAGAGAGCTATAGTGTGACATCTGGGTTACCACAGTTACCACGGTTAACTTCTCCAGGTTTCCCCAGGTACCCATTTATTGACCAACCCCGAAAGAAAGGATGAACAACTAGTTGGGCTGCCGCCGACTGTCTTGACCCGGATTCGAACCAGGGCCCGCAGATGCGTAGCTGGCGCGCTAGCCACTACACCACGGAGGCGCTAAAAATCAAGCTGTTGGGGCTGTTAGCAAGCAAGTTGATATATATATATATATATATATATATATATATATATATATATATATATATATATAGTTCGAAAGTAATTTAATAAAGTAAGTTTTTGATAGTTTTGAAAGAAGAGAACTTTGCTACATATATTGAAACTGATATTTCAATAATTTGAACTGTAAAGGTTACTGAAACCTGGTTTTGAACTTATTCGTAGTTTCATAAGAGAACACCAACTGATAGGCTTTTGTTTTACGGTGATGTAGTCCTCCAGTGTATTTCAACATTTATAACTTCACACAGGAGAAAAGTATTTCTTATGATAAAATTATAAATAAAGTTTATAAAATGATACATTTTCGGTAGTTTCAAGAATTTCATGCAGATATTTTATTATTTAGACGAAGCGTGATCTTCAGACCGACGAGGGAGGTGACCGCGATGGTGGGTGAGGGGCGGGAGAGTGAAGTGCTGGAAGCTAAAGAAAAGGGGGAACAAGTGATCTAGCTGTACTGCGGCTATGGTCTGTCCTTTTTTTTCTCATAAACACACACACACACACATACATATGTACATACACACACACACATACATATGTACACGCTCGCACATGCACCGCGGTTGGGGGAGGGGGGGCGTGCACATGGCGAGACACGTTGGGGAGGCGCATGTGTACGCACTGTATGAGGCGGCGTGCAGAGCCTCGCCGACCTTGGCATGGTTAAAGTTGTGTTGCCGCCTCCCGCAGGGCAAGGCAACCACGACCTGCCTCGCCCCGCACGCACGCACGCACGCACACACACACACACACACACACACACACACACACACACACACACACACACACTATTCTTTCCTCGCCGTCATTTGGCTGCGGGAATTTATATTTGGGTCGTTGTCTTGTCACGTTTCGATCGCAAGAACAATGGAATAATCAATACGACTCGGCTGACCCGCGGCCCTAGACTTAAAGGGACAGGCGAGGTTGTGTTGGGGAATCTCAGTTGCACCTGCCGAGGCGCCGCCCCCCTCACCCCCCTATATATCGGCGGGCGGAAGCCACAACCGCCTGCCGAACAGTAGTCACACAAAGGCCGCACAAAGGGCCGTCTTCAAGCGTGGATTATTTACACTTCGATCCGTATCGAAGCATTCTCTCTCTCTCTCTCTCTCTCTCTCTCTCTCTCTCTCTCCTCTCTCTCTCTCTCTCTCTCTCTCTCTCTCTCTCATTCACAGGTATATCCTGGCAAGCTTTCGTTTCTTTGTCTTTCATCTCACTATAGTCTATTTTTTTTAACAAGGCAAAAAATCCTGCCTCCTTGCTGCTTACTGACTGATATTTGATGCCAGGAGAAAGGAATACTACGCTTCTTCTAAATTTATGCTGTATTTTATCATAGTTAACCCTATTATCAGGTAAACATAGGCATAATTTTAAGCATGAGACCTTAAGATAGAATGGAATTTTTGCCATGTTAAAAAAAATAGACTATAGTAACAGTAAGATATTTTAATAACTGCTCGATCAAAATGGTCTTTTAAAGTATTTGCTTTAAGTGTAAAGCGTTAAGTAAAGAGCTCAGGTCAAGGGACTTGGCCGGGCCCTGCAGCGCTATCTTGACCTTGCATCCGGTTGTCTGACACATCAAAGGCGTCATCCAACGGGTCAAGGTCGCGAGCCTGTGAGACAGGTGGCGCTGGAAGGAGGCGTTCTGGGGTGGAAGGGCTGTGGAGTGGTCTCGGGGTGGAGGCCGCGTGATAAATGAAGTAGAGCACGGCTGTTTAGGGCGATAGAAGCAAGGGGAACAAAGAACTGGAGACCTGCCTTTGAGGAGACCGACCAGAGGAAGGGAGGAGAGAAGAATGTGGCTGACAAACTGAACACCTCCAGAAGAGAAGAAAGAAAAATTTAATTGTAGGAAGATGGACAAATTACTGTGTGTGTATTCATCTAGCTGTATTCATCTAGCTGTATTCATCTAGTTGTATTCATCTAGCTGTATTCATCTAGCTGTATTCATCTAGCTGTATTCATCTAGCTGTATTCATCTAGCTGTATTCATCTAGCTGTATTCATCTAGTTGTATTCATCTAGCTGTATTCATCTAGCTGTATTCATCTAGCTGTATTCATCTAGCTGTATTCATCTAGCTGTATTCATCTAGCTGTATTCATCTAGCTGTATTCATCTAGCTGTATTCATCTAGCTGTATTCATCTAGCTGTATTCATCTAGCTGTATTCATCTAGCTGTATTCATCTAGCTGTATTCATCTAGCTGTATTCATCTAGCTGTATTCATCTAGTTGTATTCATCTAGCTGTATTCATCTAGCTGTATTCATCTAGCTGTATTCATCTAGCTGTATTCATCTAGCTGTATTCATCTAGCTGTATTCATCTAGCTGTATTATCTAGCTGTATTCATCAGTTGTATTCATCTAGCTGTATTCATCTAGCTGTATTCATCTAGTTGTATTCATCTAGCTGTATTCATCTAGCTGTATTCATCTAGCTGTATTCATCTAGCTGTATTCATCTAGCTGTATTCATCTAGCTGTATTCATCTAGCTGTATTCATCTAGCTGTATTCATCTAGCTGTATCATCGAGTTGTATTCATCTAGCTGTATTCATCGAGTTGTATGTCATCTAGCTGTATTCATCTAGCTGTATTCATCTAGCTGTATTCATCTAGCTGTATTCATCTAGCTGTATTCATCGAGTTGTATTCATCTAGCTGATTCATCTAGCTGTATTCATCGAGTTGTATTCATCTAGCTGTATTCATCTAGCTGTATTCATCTAGCTGTATTCATCTAGCTGTATTCATCTAGCTGTATTCATCGAGTTGTATTCATCTAGCTGTATTCATCTAGCTGTATTCATCGAGTTGTATTCATCTAGCTGTATTCATCTAGCTGTATTCATCTAGCTGTATTCATCTAGCTGTATTCATCTAGCTGTATTCATCTAGCTGTATTCATCTAGCTGTATTCATCGAGTTGTATT
>JACEEZ010024533.1:0-15849 GCA_016584305.1 Chionoecetes opilio
TTGTCTGTGTGTGTGTGTGTGTGTGTGTGGTGTGTGTGTGTGGTGCCTGTGCTGTGTCTGTTGTGTCTGTGTCGTGTGTATGTGTCTGTGTGTGTGTGTCTGTGTCTGTGTCTGTGTCTGTGTCTGTGTGTGTGTGTGTGTGTCTGTGTGTGTGTGTGTGTGTGTGTCTGTGTGTGTGTGTGTGTGTCTGTGTCTGTGTCTGTGTCTGTGTCTGTGTGTGTGTGTGTGTGTGTGTGTGTGTGAGAGAGAGAGAGAGAGAGAGAGAGAGAGAGAGAGAGAGAGAGAGAGAGAGAGAGAGAGAGAGAGACGTGAGTCAAGGTCCTAAGCCGCAGGGGTTCTCAAACTGGGTGCCGCGGCACCCTGGGGTGCCACGGACAGCGCCTAGGGGTGCCACAAGATTGCCATGAATTTTGGCAATAATGGCAATAGAATGTAATAGTACTCCTTGCGTAACCAAATTTTCTTTGTTTATACGCGTCGGTCGTCCAGTACCTGATCGGTTCTTGTCCCATTTTTGTCAGTGAGGCACTATACATCGAGCTGTACGTGTGTATTCCTTGCTGCTTCTGATATTCTGCAGCTGTATTGAACTTGCAATGGATAAGTTTGTCATTAAGAAGAGAAAACATGGAGATAGTGGTGAGGGTGAAGAAGGAAACGAAAGTAGAAGTACGAGTGAAAAAGATTTGGCCATTCCCACAGCAAAAAAATCAGCTTCCAAAAAAAGCAGGAAAAATCGCTCCTATTTGGATAATTATCTAGATTTGGGATTCTTTTGGTGTGGCGATGAGGTTAATCCTACACCACTGTGTGTTATTTGTGGTGATAAATTAGCTAATGAGGCGATGGTACCCAGCAAATTAAAGAGGCATTTATCTTTGAAACATGGTCATCTTGCCAACAAGCCTCGATCCTACTTTGAAGGACTTTTAAATGAGCAAAAACAACAGAGGGTGATGCTTTCTAAAACAGTCACAGTTTCTGATAAAGCACAAGAGGCCAGCTACTTAGTTGCAGAGTTAGTCGCTAAAAGCATGAAACCTCATACAATAGCAGAGACACTAATTCTTCCGGCTTGTAGTGCCATTGTAAAAACAATGTTTGGAAGTGAAGCAGAAAAACAAGTGAAAAAAATTCCCGTCTCGGATAGTACCATCAGCAGACGGATTCATGATATGTCAGCAGACATAGAGGAAACTGTATGTGCCTCTGTAAAGGAAAGTGAAATGTTTGCACTTCAGGTAGATGAGTCCACAGATATTGGAGGTAAGGCTCAACTATCGGCATTCATTCGCTACATTCATGATGTTAAAATAGTGGACCAGTTTTTCTGTTGTAAGGAACTTGAGGAAACAACAACAGGCAATGATATTTTCGCTACATTAAGTGAGTACATAAAATCAGTTGGTTTGTCCTGGCAATCTTGTGTAGGGATTTGTACAGACGGGGCGCCTGCCATGATTGGCTCAATTAAAGGATTTGTGTCACTAGTGAAGAAAGAAAACAGCAGTGTCATAACAACACATTGCTTTCTCCATCGTGAAGCGCTGGTTGCTAAGACAATTGGCAATGATTTGAAGTCTGTACTGGAGAAAGTTGTAAAAATGGTGAACTTTATAAAGAGTCGGCCACTTAAGACTCGTCTGTTTGCTAAGCTGTGCGAAGAGGTTGAGGCAAAACATGTGAATCTTCTTCTACACACGGAGGTGAGATGGCTGTCAAGAGGGAAAGTATTGTCACGTGTGTATGAACTGAAGGAAGAGATGCTTACTTTTTTCACCCTTGAACAACAAGAGGAATTCTGTGACTTACTGGCAGATGACACTTGGTCTGCCAAATTGTCTACTTGGTAGACGTATTGAACATTTTAAACAAGGTAAATTCCAGCATGCAAGGTAAATCAGAAAATATCTTATCTTCCACTGATAAAATTAACACTCTGAGAGAAAAACTGCGATTGGGGGTTGGCAGAGTAAAGAAAGGCAATTTGGATATGTTCCCACATGCTGCAGCAGCAACAAGCGGTAGACGTAGACTTCGTAGAGAGATCATTTCTATTATTTCTGAGCATCTTGAGAAACTGGAAAAGCAACTTCAGCACTATTTTCCAGACATATGCACTGAAAACTATGACTGGATAAGAAACCCATTTGTTGCACCAGTATCAACCCAATCTCAGCTTACCGGGGGCCTTACCTCACGGAAGAAGAGCAGTTAGTGGAAATGCGTAATGATCGTAACCTGAAGTTATTGCACATGCAGCTGCCTCTTGACGAATTCTGGGTTCAGATGAAGGCTAAGTATCTCAAGTTGTAAAGAAAGCTCTGGTAATCCTTATCCAGTTCTCTACATCTTACCTGTGTGAGCTGGGATTTTCTGTTCTAGCAAACATTAAAACGAACAAGAGGGCAAGATTGCAAACTCTTGAAGAAGAAATGAGAGTATGTTTGTCCACTATTCAACCCAACTTGAAAAGGATCTGTCAGTCACATCAAGCACATGTATCTCACTAAATCAGGTTAGCTTTTGTTTGTTTTGCTTATTTGACTATCAGTGATTATCATGCCTTTTTTCTTCTTCTTTTTATGCTACTTTGCATTTATAACTCTTAAGTTAATCTAATATTCTGAATCTAATTCCACTGATGAGTTCTATGTTTGGGCATGTACTACAGTAGCCTACATCATATGTTAATTTTGGTTTGAGTACGGATAATAATTTTAAATAATTAATTAAAGTAATTCCAACAGGTACAATTTTATATCAGAAGTTAATTCATGTGAGGAGGGGTGATGGTGAAAAAGGGGTGCCACAGAAAGGATTATATAAATCCAGGGTGCCATCACTGACAAAAGTTTGCGAACCTCTGGTCTAGAGTGAGTATAAATACCATTTATGGTTTTAAAACAACAAATTACAATTTAGCCCTTTTTTTTTCTTTGTAAAAAGTAAAGAAAATCAAAGAAGGGGATGGTGAAGGTTAGGTTGGGTTAGGTCAGGTTGTAATAGAAGTATTTTAAGGTGAGGGTATTTAAAAAGTTGACTTTAGTCTGTGCGAGCTTGGACACGTTCCACATCTTTAGTGTGGACGTCTATTTCCTAGTCTTGTCCACCTATTCAATTACTCGTCATTAAGAGTTCGAACCCAGATCAGTAGGATCGGTAGGTTGAGAATTAAACACTGCACCACGAAAGGGTTTATCCAGGAAAACTTTGTGGATATATATTTGATTTTCTAACTATGATTGTGTTGATGGAGGATAATGGTGAGCCATTTAGCAGCACCTTCCACCCTCCCCTCCTCCCTCACCCCCCCCTTAGTCATGGCTCTAATCAGTATTACTTATTGTCTTCATATACTTTTGATATGTCATACCAACAGCCTAGAAATGTGTTCAGACCTAATGCCGAGTTTTCTGGAAAGCTAACGCCGCCAGATGTCTCTCGCGCTCTCACTTCCATTGCTCTTTGAGCCTGAATGATCTATCATTTACCGTAAATTCCCTGTACTTCTTCGGGACATATCAGAATTACCCAAAATACAACAACTAAACAAAAACTCAACAAAATACAAGGGCGTGTGCTAGAAAAATTATTGAGGCATTTTTATGCTGGATATAAAACTCTTGTGAACCATTTGAGTTGTAGACATGAGTGTGGGATGAAGGAGGGAAGGGAAGAGAAAGGTATTGGAAGGGAAGAGAGAATGTCACTAAGAGGATTTTTTGACCTTAAAGTAAAGGTAACGTAGTTGGTATGTGGGCAGAGTGGCGGATGATGCAAGAGAGAGAGAGAGAGAGAGAGAGAGAGAGAGAGAGAGAGAGAGAGAGAGAGAGAGAGAGAGAGAGAGAGAGAGAGAGAGAGAAAAAAAAAATGAGAAAACGCAAAATAAAAAGTGATATTTTCGCTGAATTGGAAGGAAAACTTTTTTAGACTGACTAAAAACAAAGCAACAAAAGACAAGGTAAAGATCAGTGTCGTATTCATTAACAGTCCCTACATCTTGTCACATAGCTACGTTGCCGTCAGTATATTTCGTACCCCAGGACGCACTCCCTAAATCAGTCTTTATTGCTTGCTTTACACTCCATAATGTCTGGGCAGAAAGAGCCCCACACTACTTAATGGAAATAGTATTTCGGGTTTAATGAGGTTGTGAACTTGTCGCTAAAGTGGACTGGGTCACCATATTATAATTAATCTTTTGTATATTTTATTTCATGGGTTTTTTCAATACTTTGTCTTTGGGTGATTTTCAGATGTGGGCTTGCATGTTGCTTTTAATTTTTTTCAACCGAGTTTGCTCAGTTTTTAATTTTTTTTATTGTGTGTGTGTTTGATGTATTATGTGTGTGTTTATGTTTGAAGGATATGTTTGTTTGTGATTGCATGCTAAGTTACGCTGCTAACTTTGTCTTTTGTTTTTGTTTGCACCGTAACAGTCATTACAACCACCATCACCACCGCCAATCATTATGAAATTAGTGATAGTAAGAATGATAATAGGAATAAATTATAACAGTAAATATAAGAATGAAAATAGTAATGATAATGATAACAATGGTAATGATAATAGACAAGTTGCCTAACGAATTATTATTATTTTTTTTTTTTAAAGTTTGGCCAATAGATTTCTAAACTGTTAAAAATATCTCTAGACATTATCATTTCAAAGAAAAAGGGAATAAATATATAAAAATCAGGTTTAAAGTTGCCCAAATGTTACGTGACTGCAAAAAGCTCCGACGTGGTAGTAACGTCATCAGATGTACACACGCGGGAGGCTACGAAGGCTGTGTACGGTGTGTTTACCTATAATGACACCTGCAAAGCCATATGTCAAAGGAAAGGGTGAATAAACATCACTGGTGCTATGTGCCAATGTGCACTAACACTGGCAGGTCAACACCAGGGAAGATATTCATCTCAATTTCCAAAGATTATAAGATAAAGAAGCGATGGGGCTGGGCTACGCCGCTTGTGTTGTGGTGGATGTACACGCTCGGACAGGCTCGGACCCGCTCGGTTCCCGCGCCTGTACATCTCGTGACGTCAAGACAATGGCGGACCTTTTTTCGAGCAATAACTATTATCAACACTTTTACAGCACCAATTTATTTTTTTGGGTAGGAATTATAATATACTTTGCCACTCTTCAAACATGGCAGAACACATTTCTTAAGTCTTCTCATAGCAGACAACTTGTCTATTCACGAGCACCTACCTGGCAGTAATGCAGGTGTATTTCATTCATTTAGGCTCAATTAGACTACTCTTTCCAGAATCCAGCCTTTTTCCCGCAAATGTACTACAAAATCTTAACACTTAATTTACTGCGAGAAATAATGAAATATTAAACTAGGATCAATTTATTGTTCTTAATACCAAATTGTTACGATGAATTTTATTGTTATATGATAATCATCATCATTGTAATCATAATTTTATTACTATTATTATGATTGCAAGGCGTAAGCAGTGAAAAGTAAGTTGATTATGAAATATATGAAGTCGAAGTCAATATATAGTGAATTTCTCAAGTTAAATAACAAATCAGCGGCAGATTGATCGATTAAATGAGTAAATACGTAAATTTAAATCCTATTTTTTGAGCAATTCAATGTATCTTTACTCATTATCGCTTAAGATAATAAAAAGTAATGAAATGGGGAAATTTGCCACAGAGATGTTAACCAAAGGCGTGGACAATAATTATGTTGAAAAGTAATTGATTATAATTTGTTAACAGAAAGTACAATGCTCGTTTAAAGTATGCAATTTGGAGTCATGATAGTAGCTACGTAAAAAAAAAGAGAAAAAATGGACCTCGGTAACTGAATAACTGTCATACCCACACCTACATAGAAACACACATACACACACAGTAACACACACGCGCACACACACACACACACACACAAACACACACAAACACACACACACACACACACACACACACCAGCATTCAAGACTCGTAAAGTTCTTGTAAACACCACTGAGTCATTAAAAGTCATTTAGATAACTTTTTCATCAATGTAACGTCTTTCAGAACCCAGTACCACAACCACTACCACTACCCTGCCCCCGACCACTGGAGGGGCTTCTAACAGGAGAGGTTTGTTAGCCTTGCCGCTCACTAACACTATTACTCTCTCTAACAACTCAATCACTAACAAACTAACAAAACAAACAAAATGTATAGATTGGTTATTCATCTGAAGCTGCTACCAACGAATCCATCTTAGCTTTGCATGTTTGGTGCTTGTTTTGTTCATGTTCTGTCCTCGTTTTGTTCATGTTCTGTCCTTGTTTTGTTCATGTTCAATCCTTGTTTTGTTCCATGTTCAATCCTTGTTTTGTTCATGTTCTGTTCATGTTCTGTCCTTGTTCTGTTCTTGTTTTGTTCTTGTTCTGTCCTTGTGTTGTTCTTGTTCTGTCCCTGTTATTTTTGTATGTATGTATGTTTCTTTGTATTCATGTTGTATAGATTTGTTTTCTTTTACTTCCACTAATGTCACTTATTAAATAATAAAAATGGATCAATAAACTTCTTTACTAAAAATTTCATTACTTTTTCAAAAAGGGAGATAAACTGACGGCTTTGAAGTATGAAAATCCTATTTTTGGGTCCACGACAGAGCTAGTGCACTAGCTACTAAGATAGGATCTATCGCCACCCAGGGTAATCCCTGGGTAATCCGGCAACCTCAACCCACATCTGGTTAAAACCAGGCTGCACTAGAAACTTGCAACATTGCAGAAAAGAACTAACAACTAGGAAGAAAAACACGTCTGGCAGCCACGCGCCGGCGCCAGCTACCCCATGCAGACGCCAGACAGTCATACCCATCCCCAAAAAGCTCCCCCGGGGTGAGGGGCTGAAAACTTGGTGGGGAAGAAAGGGTGGGAGGCCGAAGGCCGTGCACTAGCTCTGTCGTGGACCCAAAAATAGGCTTTCCATACTTCAAATCCGTCATTTTAGGTCCCCTTAGAGCTAGTCCACTAGCTACCTGCCACTTGGAGACGGGGCAAGAAGCCCCCAACCCCCGTGGGGAGAAGGAAGGCAACTGCTCAAGAAAACAAAAGGAAACGAAAAGCATCCATGGGCAGGGACGCTGACCAACCACCACACCAGCCTAACCGGAAGGTGGGAGCCCAAGGCAACAGAAGACGAGTCCACGCCGGAGGTAGAGAGAAAACGAGCCACAAAACACGCGGTCGGACACTGCGTTCCCCCGACCCGAACTCGCTCCAAGGAGCGCGCGCGGTTGAAAGGCCGTCCAGGGGGACCCGCTCTGCCTAGCAGAGGACGGAAGGATGGCTGCCAACACGTTCCGCAGCCGCGGCCGAGACCGAATGACTGGGGGAGGCACGGAGAAACACCAGGCGCGTAGCGTCAAGGTGCAAGGAAACCCGACTGGGAGCCCCACCAGCAGAGCGAGGACCCCCCAAAGGAACAGGGGAGGGACACTAAGCCTGCAGAACGGAGAACCATGGTTGCACCGGCCAGAAAGGATCCAATACGGGGACCCTGTAGGACCGCAGCATGATGCACGCCTGCAGGAGGACGCAGGTGCAGGGAGGTGGAAACAGGTAAACATGGGCCACCTGTCCCAGTCATCCACGAAAGCGGCTGCCCTCCCCCCAGGGGTCCAATTGACCATCGTCAAGAAGGACGGCAGCTGGGCACAGCGCCTGGACGCGCGAAGAGCGCCACTAAAACTCCTAACGTGGGTAATTCCCACAGCTGACAGAACCCCAATAAATGAAAGTGCTCCGGACAAAGCCGCCACTCCACGGAGTCGAAAAAGGTGCGGCGGTCCACCCGATCCCTACTCCCGGTAGGAACACGGCAGACAAGCGGAGGGAGACATGGGCCACCAGGACCAAAGTCCGCACCGAAAGGGACAAAAGAAGGACGGACCTGGAGGGCCCCTGGGGAGCAAAACAGTGGACCGCGACCATGGTGACCATCCCGAAGCAGAGAGCCGTCCCCTGGGGGACTGGAATCGACTGAGGAAGAGAGAGGAACCAGCAGTTCCCTGACAATGATGTGGAGACTCCACTCTTCCACAGACCACGCGCCGAAATCCGGCAGACCGATGGATGATAGGGAGCCCCGTCCGACATCCGAGACATCCGGCATCACAAAGACCATGGGGGCCATAGGCAACCACCGGGAAACGCGGTAAAAACGCCCCCCACCAGCCATGTGCCCAGGAGCAAGAAAGCCGGAGGAGGCACAGGCCTGAGCATGTCGCGGGGTATCACCGGGACAGCAGCATACACATCTGACAAGGCGACGGAGCCGGAACCGGCCTCAGGGAGTGACCGCTGCAGCGAAGGAGAGCGAGCTCAGAAGGAACTCCCAGCGGCTCCACAACAGGGGTAGGAGCACAGAGGCTCACCAGAGGCGGGGAAGGAGCATAGCCGCCGTCACCTCCGAGACGCGGGCCGTGGCAGAACGGGAGCCCCATTGCACACCTAGGCAGGGGAGGCGGGGTGAAAAAGCAAGGATGGACTTAATTACCCCTAACGACCAGGAAACCCATCCCCGGTGGCGCCGCCGCCGCCGCCGCCAAGGCCCGTTCCGGACGAAACTGCCACTCCACCGACGAACCCCGGAAGCGAGAGAGGGCGTCGGCCCACACGTTCTCCACACCCGGCAGGAACCTGGCAGACAGATGGAAGTGGAGACGCGCCGCCAGGCCGAAGATCCGCTCCGAAAGGGACAACAGAAGGACGGACTAGGAGGTCCCCTGGTGAGCAATACAGTGGACCGTGACCATGTTGGCCATCTCAAAACAGAGAGCCGCTGGGAACGACCTGAGGAAGAGGAGAGGACCAGCAGCTCCATGAAGTTGACGTGGAGACTCTCCTCCTCTGACCACCCGCCGAAAACCTGCAGGCCGGCGGAGGATCAGTAGCCCCACCCGACGTCCGAGGAATCCGACATCACAAAGATCATGGGGGGCTGGAGCAGCCACCTGGTCCACGCGAAGAAAACGCTCTCCCCCAGCCAAGTGTCCAGGAGCGGGAAGGTCTGAGGAGGCACGGGCCTGAGTAAGTCACGAGGCCTTCGCCTGAGCTCTTTGGAACTAGGAACATTGGGCTATTGAAAGGACTGCTCGAGTCTTCAATGATTCCATCAGTTAGCATTTCGGAAACCATGCGATCGACAATGGCATTCTTACTGTTGGGCATGCGATAAGCTGTTATGTAGGCAGGTTGGGCGTTGTCCATTAGCTTAATCTTTATGATTGACGACGTTGGGTTTACCTAGTGCCTCACCGGGTAGAGACCCAATACTCCTGACAGTCGGTCAAGAGTTGAATAAGCTCATCCTGTGAATCTGGATGGTCTGTGATTTGCACATGAGCTTGAAGGTCAGACAAATTTGGAGACGCCTGAACTGAAATGGAGTTAACTGAACTCGTGGTACTCTTGTGGACATTCGGTGACACGAACGGCAGCTGGGTAGACGTAAAATGTACAAAGCCGTGTACACAAGTGAGGAGTGACTGGAACTGTGGTGACGTTCCCACATAAAGGTTTGATCTGCATGATTTTTGAGTCTGCACGCGCTGCGGGAACAGCTCGAGCAGATGACTGACTGACTCCGGGAGAGACAGTCGACGTTTGAAAACGCCTTTTATCCGAACGTCTACAGTGTGCATGAGTGTGGTGAAGCTCCGTGGCGAGATGACAGCGTGGACAGTACTTAGCTTTGTCTTCTAAGACTTTGAAGGAGACTTCTGAAGTGGAGTGGTGTTATTAGACGTAGAAACGTCTGTGCTATAAACGCGACGGAGTCATACGTTTTCGTTTGCGCGAGAGGGCGACCAGCGGACGACGAACATGGTCTGGATGTGATGTTGGTTAGCCATGTCAAGTGAAGACTACGAATGGGAGAACACGTGTATCAGAGATTGTCAGTAGAGTGCATGTGGAATCAAGAGCTTGTGAGACTCATGATATCAATGTAGGGAGAGACGATGTTAGTGTGAACAGAGTCAGGAAGAGCTCTATAATGTTTCATAACCTCTGGCAGGAAAACGTTCACGCATATTCTCTTGCAAGCGGGGTAGAATCGAGCTCGTGTTAGGTTATAGCAGAACGGCCAATGAGGAGCGTCACGGATGGTTAACCGGTCTGCTATATAGTAAGTCAGGCTGACAGGTGCAAAGTCAAGGACATAGGTAATGTTTAAACATAACTTTAACCTAGAGGTAGTGAGTGCAGTGCCATCGATTCCACAAAGTTTGTAGGTCAGAGGTTCTAAATTTATTAATTTACGATTACGCCAGATCTGATGTTCAAAGCACTCTTTAATTATGATATTTACTGAGACCTGTATCAACAAACAGGTAAAAATAGTGCTGTGTGACTTCAGCTGCAAAATTCATTGGTTCCTCCCAAAGTGTATTAGAAATGGTATACAAAGGAGTGAAGGTTCATCTGTTTGAAGCTGGCTCGTGTTTGCTCGGAGGAGTGCAAGTGTGTGATAGTCCATTGAGGGTTATACTGCTGTGAATGGCGAGGAGATTGTTGTCCTGCACGACGTCAGAGGTGTTGTGTTTGCGTGAATATCGAGGAGTGTTTGTTTCCTGCGCGGACAGTCAGAAGTTGTTGTGACCACATTTACACGGTGATCCACAAAGCGTGGAACATACTTGCTGGTTTGGAAAATGCGTTGTCGTTAAAGCAAGCTGCTCGAACCGTTGTGTCCCTTGTGTTTGCAATAATAGCAGTAAAGAGGGCAGGTAGTGAGTAGCCCGGACTGCGAAATTTGAACGATGAGCGTTGTCTTTGACGATTGTTTGAGGGTGGAACGTGTGTTGTGAATTGGACTAGTGTATGAGTTTGGGCGTAGGACGAGAAGTTGCCTCGTGTTGGTGTATTTGTGTTTGTGTAGATATGCAGCTGACATCGAAACATGTTTGGAACACTAGCGATCGAAGATTCCTCAAAATTAGAAGCAAATCGGTTAAAGTGTCTTCCTGGAGCAAAGTGAAGGTGCTTGTCAGACACCTGTTTTGCTGCTGGAAGGGATGTATAGAAACATGAAAGTGTAGTAACCTAAAAGGTTACCCTACAGCTGCCAGACTAATTTTTCGCATCTTCAACCCCTTCCGAAGATTCCCGCTTCTTATCAAGTCTAATTTTGACGTTGGAATGATTTTTGCAAGGCTGACATGACTGGCATTGGGTGTTCTTGCCTTTTGTGATTGTTCGGCGTCTAAAAGTGGTGCAAGGCTACCGGACCTTTGACGACCAGAGAAATATTTTGGTAATTTAGCGTTGTATTCATCATAGGTCTTAATGGTGAGAAATAGATCACTGATGTCATTGTCCTGCGAGGTAGTCCGTAGTCCACAGCGGGACTTTAGTTTGAGCGATTTTTAAGACTGTCCGAGAGTGATGTTTGACGTCCGATCTCATCATCTACCTCCCAAAGAAAAAAAAAGGCAGAATGTGTAAGCGTTATATTGACACCCGGTAAATTTAGGATGGAAGGAACTTCTGTATCAGAGGTGACGGAAGGATTGTGCGGTGGGTCAGGGCATGATGACAGGAAATGGTGAAAAAGCCGAAAGAAATGAACCAAGAGACACGGATAACCGAGACCTCAAAGATGGCGGCTTGGAGAAGGAGGATTACAGTGGCGGATACAAAAATTATGGCCTAAGTAAGTGTCCCAAATGGTGGACACAATAAAGTGCAAACTCAAAAATTGAAACTAGAAAAATTTATTATGCACCAAAAAGTAAGTTAACAAGACGGGATGTTCTGAGAGACCAACTCAACCAGGTCATAGCCGAAGCATATGTAGACACAAAAGGAAAGAAAGCTATAGGTTTATTGAAAGCACATGGAAAAAAAAAATATAATGTTAGGGTGTATTTAAACGAATTTTTTGGAGACGTCGTGGGGGGGTGAACAGGGGGGGTGGCTGGCTGTGAGGGTGGGGAAATCGCGCGATAAAACAAAGCGATTACAGGCAGCGGAGGGGCGTTGGGGGGGGCGTAGGGGGCGGGGGTGGTAATTTGGAGGCGAGGCGGCAGCTTGGATCCGGCCACCGTGGATGAATAATCGGGAAGCCGGGAGTTCCGGCGTTTTAGTGAGGCGACTTTGAATCAGCGGGCTGGAGGTATGGCGGCGTGCGGCTGTGGTGGTAAGTGGGGGGAAGGGGCCGCTTTTTGGGGGTGGAGGGGGGGGGGGGGGGGGGACGGGGGACCCCGCGCGATGGTCACCTGGGCGTGGGGTGAATTTTTAGGGCCCCAGGCGGCGTTTTGGCGAGGGGCTTGGAACTGGATGAGGGGCGGGGGTGGCGGGGTGGGGGCTTGGTATGGGGACGGGGGCGTTTGGCGGAAGCCAGGGGCGGCGTTCTCTAGGGCAAGGGAAAATATAACGTCGATTATCCAAATCCCACCATGCAAAACCAAATTGGAGAGTATAACTCCGAAGGGTAGCGGGGTGAATAAAAATGAAAACTTCTTGAGTATTTTTTTTTAAATTAAGGATAACGGGTACCCCGCGGGGTGGGGAAAACGGCCGAGATACGTCCCCCTCGCCAGGGTGCCTAAATTTGGGTCTGCTGGGCTGGCACCCGTGCGCGGGCGGTTGGTCCCTTTACCCTGGATTGGGGGGAAACCCTTTAGCCCTCCCCTTTTCCCAGAGGCTTGGCTTGTCCGGGGTTTTCGCGAAGCTTAGGCCTACATCAAACGTTTTCAATAATAAAAATAATATCCTAACGCCAAGCAAGGCACTTACCAGGGCCCGTAAGACCTCTCTGACAACCCCGGGCCCCCCAAACCCCACTGCGGCCAGCTGCCCAAACCCCAAAAAGGAACCCGGAATTGGCTCGAAGCCAGAGCGACCCAATGGTTCCCTGGGGAAGGGGCCCCGCCCTTGAATGAAAAGCCCGGGACCCGGGCCCCCGATCCCGGAAGACCCACCCCGCAAGACCCCCCAAACGAAGGGGCCAAAACCGAGAAGCTGCGTCGAACACCTTGGGAGGGTATGAAAATCCCCACCCGAAGGGCCAGCGGGCAGCGACGGGGCCCCCTCGACGGCCGGCGGACCGTCGGGGGGGAGGGGGGTACTGACCCCTCACATGCGGTCGCCCAAAATCCGACGACTCAGAAGCGGGGCCGGGGGGAGGGGAAATGTGAACTGCGGGGAGGGGAAGAGTACCAGCCCGCCAGCTGGCTGAAGAAGGCAGCAGAAGAAGGGATCAGGGGGGCGTGCTCCACTGAAAAAACCAGGGGAAAGAGCTCCTCCTCACCGGGGTTTGGCCCCCCCCAAAGAACCCTGGAAGACAAGGGAACTCCCAGAGGAAGGTAACCATCACACGCGGAAAGCCGACAGACGCCCGGAGAACAAGGACCGGGGCCTAGGACGGGGAAGGGCCCCGCGGCTTACCGCGGCACCCGCACTCCACACCTCGGCAGGGTCCAGGCCGGCCGTCCTCCAGGGCAACCGGGTCACGCCACCAAGAGAAAGCTTCTTGACATCCTGGCGCACTCCACTAAGGGGAGCCCGTCCTTACAAAACAGGGCTCGGCCTGCAAGGAAATCAGAAAGTCAAAGCGGCCGCCATAGAAACCACAGATCCCCGGAGGGAGCGTCCTGCTGAGAGAAAGGAATCCGGCGGTAGAGGTAGGACTCCGGCCCCCCATCACTCCTGACGCGGCGCACCTCCAGGTCTGGGATGGCGCCCCCCGAGCCGTCAGCCGGCCTCGGCACGGGGAGAGGGAGATATCACCCCAGCCCCGACACAGGGGGGGGGGGTGGGCATCACACCAGCCCCGACACAGGGGTTGGGTGGCATCACACCAGCCCCGACACAGGGGGTGGATGGCATCACACCAGCCCCGACACAAGGGGTGGGTGGCATCACCCCAGCCACGTCACAGGGAGAGATGGCATCACCCCAGCCCCGACACAGGGGTGGGTGGCATCACCCCAGCCACGACACAGGAGAGGGTGGCATCACCCCAGCCACGACACCGGGAGAGGTTGGCATCACCCCAGCCCCGACATAGGGGTGGGTGGCATCACCCCAGCCACGACACAGGGAGAGGGTGGCATCACCCCAGCCCCGACACAGGGAGAGGGGGCATCACCCCAGCCCCTACACAGGAGGCTGGTGTTATTACACCAGCCTACATTACAGCCTACATTAACAGGGTGTTATTACACCAGCCCCGACACGGGAAGAGGGTGGCAGCACCCCAGCCCCGACACTGGGTGTGGGTGGCATCACCCCAGCCCTGACACGGGGTGTGTGTTCTAAGACACCAGCCCCAACACAGGGCGCGGGTGGCATCACCCCAGCCCCACCACCGGGGGTGGGTGGCATCACCCCAGCCCCGACACGGGTGGGTGGCATCACCCCAGCCCTGACATGGGTGGGTGGCATCACCCCAGCCCTGACACGGGGTGTGGTTCTATGACACCAGCCCCGACCACAGGGAGCGGGTGGCATCACCCCAGCCCCGACACGGGGTGTGTGTTCTATGACACCAGCCCCGACACAGGGGGTGGGTGGCATCACCCCAGCCCCGACATGGGGTGTGTTCTATGACACCAGCCCCAACACCGGGGTGGGTGGCATCACTCCAGCCCCGAAACGGGGGGGGGGTTCTATGACACCAGCCCCAACACCGGGGTGGGTGGCATCATCCCGGCCCCGACACGGGGTGTGTGTACTATGACACCAGCCCCGACTACAAGGAGCGGGTGGCAACACCAAAGCCCTGACACAGGGGTGGGTGGCATCATCCCAGCCCCGACACATGGGGTGTGTTCTATGACACCAGCCCCGACATAGGGCGTGGGTGGCATCACACCAGTCCCGACACAGGGTGTGTGTTCTATGACACTAGCCCCGACACCGGGGGAGGGTGGCATCACCCCAGTCCCGACACAGGGTGTGTGTTCTATGACACTAGCCCCGACACCGGGGGAGGGTGGCATCACCCCAGCCCCGACACGGGGGTTGTGTTCTAAGACACCAGCCCTGACACCGAGATGGGTGGCATCACCCCAGCCCCAAAACGGGGGTGTGTTTTGAGCACACCAGCCCCGACACGGGAGTGTGTTTTGATCACACCAGCTCCGACACAGGGAGTGGATGGCAACACCCCAACCACGACACGGGGGTATGTTTGATCACACCAGCCCGACACAGGGATTGGGTGGCAACACCCCAACCACGACACGGGGGTATGTTTGATCACACCAGGCCGACACAGGGAGTGGGTGGCAACACCCCAACCACGACACGGGGGTATGTTTGATCACACCAGCCCGACACAGGGAGTGGGTGGCATCACCCCAACCACGACACGGGGGTGTGTTTGATCACACCAGCCCGACACAGGGAGTAGGTGGCATCACCCCAACCACGACACGGGGGTGTGTTTAATCACACCAGGCCGACACAGGGACAGGTGGCATCACCCCAGCCCTGACACAGGGTGTGTGTACTATGACACCAGCCCCGACTACAGGGAGCGGGTGGCAACACCCCAGCTCCGACACAGGGTTTGTGTTCTATGACAACAGCCCCGACACAAGAGGTGGGTGCATCACCCCAGCCCCGACACAGGAGGAGGTGTGTTCTATGACACCAGCCCGACACAGGGAGTGGGGTGCAAGAACCCCACTGATGTCCTGGGGGCCGTCCAAAAATACACAACAAGGTTGAAAAAGGACGGACAAATTTAATTTAATTTAAAAAATTTAATAAAATTAAATTAATAATAAAATAATTTAAAAAATACAGATTAATTATTTTACGATTTCAACTGAAAAAATCATTTCGAAAACTTTCCATCATAAT
>JACEEZ010024534.1:2500-22934 GCA_016584305.1 Chionoecetes opilio
CACCACTGCTCCCGCAGCCCTGTCACCTGCTTCACGACTCTTTGGGTGCTCTAGTGTGGATAGAACTCCGGGAACCTCGTACGGTTTTGCCCAGGTCTCCGGGATCTGACCCCCGGACAGTGAACAGGTGAATCCCGGCTCGTGCACCTGGCCAGGCTGCCACTGATCAGTGCCCCTGAAAGCTGGTGGCTGACAATTTCCCGTTTGGGGGTGTGATGCGAGGTTTTTAAAACGGTGCCCCCAACCCCGCCAGCCCTCACTTAAAAATCTGGGTCAGGGCGAACCTGCGGTCGTCCTAAAACTCTGACCGCCACCCGCGAAGGAGGACACTTTCTGATGTGCAACTGCTCCTGTCCCACGTAGAACGTCACAGCTGTTTGGACCTTCTTGGGCTGCGCCCTCATCCTCTGAGCTCGTGAGTGTCTTGGGGCCGTCCTCAAATCTGTGGTGTACTTGATGTCGTAGTAGAGTTTGAAGACCCTGCAGGCAGTATTTGACTGGGATTTCCAGGGTTTTTCAGTTCTTTCCCATCAGTCCATCTTTCTGGTCCACATTACACGACGCTGGGCTTGGTGAGCCTCGGGATGGACACCTTCCCATTACATCTGGTCGGTGGATCGCATGTCACCACAATCAAAGAGCCGAGCCACCTTGAACCAGGCTTCTCAGGGGGCACCGGGGCCCCTGTCAAAGTCCCAAAGGTACCTTCCGAATCCAGATGGCTCCTTTTCACTGACACATCCCCTCCCTACAACCTTGGGTCAGTTTCCCTATTTGTCGGCACCATCGCCCTGGTCTTTCCTTCCTCCATCGTAACCCAATCCAACTATTTTGGTACCCTGGTGCTTCCCCTGGCGGTCCCTGGCCGATCCAGGGTACCTGTCGGGGCCCCCCCTCACTTGTTAGGATCCAGCCGGTACGCATGTCGGGAGAGAGGGGGGCCGTCGCGATAAGGTCCTGGAGGAATCTAGAAGAAAAAGGCATAGCAGCAGTGGGGGGGAAACGTCGAACCGATGCTTGCCAGCGCCGGGGTTCCGGACTGGCTTTGGTTTCTTCTTGCAGCGGGCCTGCCCAAAGTACTGCTCACAAGGGGTGCCGGGGACCCCAGCCTCCCCCTGAAGCGTGGTCTACATATGGCACCTCCTGTTGCTCCTCCCTCTTTCCTCTGGTGGCAGGGTGAACGACTCCCCCGCCCACCTCAGAATCCGGGTATCTTCAGCCTGGCCCAGGAACATCTGCTCCTGCAGCTCAAGACGTCTGACCTTTTATCTTTCTGCTTCTGCTTCTTCAGCTTAGCCTCCTTTCCAACGCTTTCTCTTTGCTCTTTCATTTGTCTATGGTTCATTCTTGTCTACCCCCTGTCATCATCATTGCACTCTCCCCCCAAAACTTTGTCCTCGGGTAGTACGCCACCCCAGGTCAAAGTGGGGCTTTGCGGGCCCGGGGGGCAGTCGCACTGCACGTGTGCTCTCCGTGGCACAGCTGGGGGTTGGAGCATAATTTTTGGGCCCTTGCCGAGGAAGATCGTGTGAGGGGCGGCCTTTGTCAAACAGCTGCCCCAATTTCTTCTCCCAAATTTCCCTTTTACTGTTTTAGTTCTTTCCTCTCCCACTTCACTAACCTTCCCCCCAAAAAACCCTTCTGGTCCGGCGGTCAAAAACCATGGAGTGCAAAAATGGGCTTTGTTTTTTTTCCACTGGGCAAGCACCATGGGGGGGCAGTCCTTCGCAATGCCCCCACTGGGGTACCCCGCTTTCAACACCCTCCCGGGTGCCCCTATTCTTGGAGAAGGATTCCCCCCTTCATCACGCCGGTACGTAGGGACCTCACTCTCAAAAACTCTCGCCACCGCCACAAAGGCGGGGAGAGTAAATAAGAGAGAGAGAGGTCGTATAATAATTAAGTGAACTAAAGCCTGAAAAAAAAATATTTGAATGCAGCTTCTTGATAAAATTTATTTTAATAGCAATAAGAGGGGTTTAAAGATAATAAAATTAAACCTAAAACCAATTCAAGCTCCAACATGAAGAGGAAAGATGGTAAAATCAAACTTTCAAATCAAAAAAAAAAATAAAAAATTTAAAATATAAAAAAATTTAAAAATAAAAGTCCATTTTTTCATCGCAAGAAAAGCTCAAAAAAAAGTTGCGCGGCAAACCCGCCTTAAAAATTTATTTTTCTAAAAAAACCCCGCTGCCCCAAAATTTGAAAAAATCTATATTTCACTTTTCATTGGGCCTACGGCCGGGCCCCTATTAACTCATATATAAACTACTGTGTATCATCTTCAGTGGCAATACAAAAACAGTGTAAAAGCTATAATTGTAAATATGGCGCCTGGCGACTTGACTGCAGGTGTCGACTTTACTGTTATCTACGGTAAATATTTAGTTCGCTTCGTTTTTTTCGTTTTTTTCTTTCTTTTTGGTGGTGGGTCAGTTTTTGGTTTTCGTTTTCTCGTTTTTTTGTGGCGAGTCATCATTTTTCGTTTTTTTCTTCTCACTTTTTCATTTTTTTTTCATTTCGTTTTTTTATTTTGGGGGTGTCAGTTTGTTTCGCTTTTTTTTTTGAGTTAGTTCGTTTTTATTTCTTTTAGTTTTTTTTGTGGTGAGTTAGTTTTCGTTTTTTTTTTTTGGTCGTAAGTCAGTTAATTTCGTCTGTCTTTCTCGTTATCATATTTTTCCTCTTTTAGTTTAGTTCATAAATCATAAATTCCCTGATTGTTCTAGTTAGCTCAGTATTTTTATTTTGCTTTCGTTCTCTTCTTTCTTTATTCTTTCTTCTTTCTTTCTTCTTCTCTTCTTTCTTTCTTCTTCTCTTCTTTCTTTCTTCTTCTCTTCTTTCTTTCTTCTTCTCTTCTTTCTTTATTCTTCTCTTCTTACTTTCTTCTTTCTTCCTTCTTCTCTTCTTTCTTTCTTCTTCTCTTCTTTCTTTCTTCTTCTCTTCTTTCTTTCTTCTTCTCTTCTTTCTTTCTTCTTCTCTTTTCTTTCTTCTTCTCTTCTTTCTTTCTTCTTCTCTTCTTTCTTTCTTCTTCTCTTCTTTCTTTCTTCTCTTCTTTCTTTACTCTTCTCTTCTTTCTTTCTTCTTCTCTTCTTTCTTTATTCTTCTCTTCTTTCTTTATTCTTCTCTTCTTTCTTTATTCTTCTCTTCTTTCTTTATTCTTCTCTTCTTTCTTTATTCTTCTCTTCTTTCTTTATTCTTCTCTTCTTTCTTTCTTTTCTTTTTCTTTCTTTCTTCTTTTTCTTTCTTTTCTTTTTCTTCTCTTCTTTCTTTCTTCCTTTTCTTCTTTCTTTCTTCTATCTTTTTTTTCTTTTTCTTTTTCTTTCTTTCTCTTCTTTTCTTCTTCTCTTCTTTCTTTATTCTTCTCTTCTTTCTTTATTCTTCTCTTCTTTCTTTATTCTTCTCTTCTTTCTTTATTCTTCTCTTCTTTCTTTATTCTTTCTTTCTTCCTCTCTTCTTTCTTTTTTTTCTTTTTCTTTCTTTTTTCCTTCTTTTTTTCTTCTCTTTTTTCTTTATTTTTTCTTTTTTCTTTTCTTTTTCTTTCTTTATTCTTCTCTTCTTTCTTTATTCTTCTCTTTTCTTTATTCTTCCCTTCTTTCTTTATTCTTCCCTTCTTTCTTTATTCTTCTCTTCTTTCTTTATTCTTCTCTTCTTTCTTTATTCTTCTCTTCTTTCTTTCTTCTTCTCTTCTTTCTTTCTTCTTCTCTTCTTTCTTTCTTCTTCTCTTCTTTCTTTCTTCTTCTCTTCTTTCTTTATTCTTCTCTTCTTTCTTTATTCTTCTCTTCTTTCTTTATTCTTCTCTTCTTTCTTTATTCTTCTCTTCTTTCTTTATTCTTTCTTTCTTCCTCTCTTCTTTCTTTCTTCTTCCCTTTTTTTCTTCTTTCCTTTTTTTTTTCTTTTCTTCTCTTCTTTCTTTTTTTCTTTTTCTTCTTTCTTTCTTTTCTTTTTCTTTCTTTATTCTTCTCTTTTTTTCTTTTTTCTTCCTTTTCTTTATTCTTTCCCCTTTTTTTTTTATTCTTTCCCCTTTTTTTTATTTCCCTTCTTTCTTTATTCTTTTTTTTTCTTTCTTTATTCTTCCTTCTTTTTTTTTATTCTTCTCTTCTTTTTTTCTTCTTTTCTTTTTTCTTTCTTCTTTTCTTCTTTTTTTATTCTTCCTTTTTTCTTTTTCTTCCTTCTTTCTTTATTCTTCTCTTCTTTTTCTTTTTTCTCTTTTTTCTTTCTTCTTCTCTTCTTTTTTTATTCTCTCTTCTTTTTTTATTTTTCTCTTTTTTCTTTCTCTTTTCCTTTCTTTACTTTTTTCTCTTCTTTCTTTATTCTTTTCTTTTTTCTTTTTCCTTCTTCTTTCTTTTCTCTTCTCTTTTTTCTTTATTCTTTTCTTCTTTTTTTTTCTTTTCTCTTTCTTTATTCTTCTCTTCTTTCTTTACTCTTCTCTTCTTTCTTTATTCTTCTCTTCTTTCTTTATTCTTCTCTTCTTTCTTTCTTCTTCTCTTCTTTCTTTATTCTTCTCTTCTTTCTTTTTTCTTCTCTCTTTCTTTCTTCTTCCCCTTCTTTCTTTTTTTTTTCCTTCTTTCTTTCTTTTTCTCTTCTTTTTCTTTCTTCTTCCTTCTTTCTTTATTCTTCTCTTTTTCTTTTTTTCTTCTCTTTTTTCTTCTTCTCTTCTTTCTTTTTTCTTTTTCTTTTTTCTTTATTCTTTCTTCTTTTTTATTCTTCTCTTCTTTCTTTCTTCTTCTCTTCTTTCTTTCTTCTTCTCTTCTTTCTTTATTCTTCTCTTCTTTCTTTCTTCTTTCTTCCCAAAGCTTTAAATCAGGCGTTTCCTAATTTCTTTCTCTCGTTGCCACAAAACATTTACACATTTTCGCTGTTCTTTCATTCTTTTTTCTTTCTTTTATTTTATTATCCAACATTTCTAATATTTCCGTTATTCTTCTATTCATTTTTCTGTATTTTCTTCAATTATTATTTTTCTTCATTATTATTTTTCTTCAATTATAATCATCAAACATTTCGAGTATTTTTTGTGCTTTCGCGAAATAAAAAAAAACATTCATCATTTTCTAATCAAATTAAACCCAACCCCCATTGCGTTTTTTTAACGAAAAAAAACTAAGGGATTTTATTATTTAAACAAACGTATTTTTGTGGAAAAAAAAAAAATCTAAATCTTTTAATTTTTTCGCAAAGAATACCCATTTTTTCGCTACCCGAAATTACGTATATGTAGCAATGAGCCTTGAGGTATATTTAGCAAAACCATAAACAAAATCTAACTAAATGGCTCCTTTTCAGACCCTTTTTAGACCTTAGACCTTTTTTAGACCTTAACCTTTTTTTCAGACCCTTTTTAGACCTTAGACCTTTTTAGACAGACCCTTTTTAAACCTTACTTTTTTTTCAGACCCTTTTTAGACCTTAGACCTTTTTTTCAGACCCTTTTTAGACCTTAGACCTTTTCTGACAGACCCTTTTTAGACCTTAGACCTTTTTTGACAGACCCTATTTAAACCTTAGACCTTTTTTTCACCCTTTTTAAACCTTAGACCTTTTTTGACACCCTTTTTAGACCTTAATCTTTTTTTCAGACCCTTTTTAGAGCTTAGATCTTTTTTGACAGACCCTTTTTAGACCTTAGACCTTTTTTGACAGACCCTTTATAGCCTTAACCTTTTTTCAGACCCTTTTTAGACCTTAATCTTTTTTGACAGATCCCTTTTTAACCTTAAGACCTTTTTTTCAGACCCTTTTTAGACCTTAGACCTTTTTTTCAGACCCTTTTTAGACCTTAGACCTTTTTTTTCAGACCCTTTTTGACACCCTTTTTAAACCTGACCTTTTTTCAGACCCTTTTTAGACCTTAGACCTTTTTTGACAGACCCTTTTTAAACCTTAGACCTTTTTTTTCAGACCCTTTTTAGGCTTTTTTTCTCTTTTAGATTGGTCTTTGCAAGTTAGCGCTGCAAAGTGAGTCTGAAAAGGGCCCTATATCATACAGTAAATATAAAGCATATCTTTTTGTAAAGTGTAATTTCGCAAAGCATATCCCGCATTTTCATCAACAGGACAGTAATAATTTGTATTCTTTCCATAAACTATTGTAAACATAACAACGTATTTTGCTGGAAACTAAATTTAACTAGTAAATTTTTTTATTATGGTCAAAATGCACTAAGGAAGCCACGCCCCCTGCCTCCCCTTCTATTCTACGGGGCAGCTGATTGGTGCACTCCTCGTATCACTACAGAGGGATTTTTTATTTTGGCACCCTCTGTAGTGAAGATTGCTCTGTCCAGTGGTCACGCCGCTGTTAAGTAGTGAAGATATTGTGATTGGTAGTGATGATACGAGGAATGCACCAATCAGCTGCCCCGTAGAATAGAAGGGCAGGCAGGGGGCGTGGCTTCCTTACTGCATTTTGACCATAATAAAAAAAATAGACTATAAATTATAACTTATGGTAAACAGACAACATATTTTTTGCAGTCTGTAATTTCGCAAACCATATCCCGCATATTTATTTTTTGCCGAACAGAAAATATATTGTATCTTATGGTAAATACAGTATTTTTTTTTTGGCACACTGTAATTTCGTATATTTAGCAATGAGCTATATTTCGCAAAGCATATCCCTTATTTTTATCAACAGGAAGGTAATAATTTGTATTCCTTCCCATAAACAGACCGTATTCCGTATTCCAAGGCCCAACACAAACATATTTCCCACCAAAACATTTGTCGTACTTCACTATTAAACAAGTAAAACTATGACACAAGTTTGCTTCAGTATTTGCCTTGACAAAAAATGACAAACTGCTATAAATTTACTATTTTAATATTATTCCTGACAAGGGAGAAATTTACTGCTTTCCTTCCTAACAAGTGCAAAATTTATACTTAATTCATGTTAATATCCTTAAAAAATAACACATCGGTATTCTAAGTCCTATGAAATATCCTAAAAAATATCTTAAATATCGCGAATATATTCTTTAAAAAAACACTTACTATCTGTATCTCCTGGTATGGAAAGGTGGCAAAAATAACCTTTATTAAAAAACGATCTTAAAAACTAATAAGAGTAGATATATTTTAACCTACAAACAATTTTTTGTTTCACCTTAGAAAAAAAAAAACTTAAAAAAATCTGAATAAAAAAAAAAACTTTCTTAAAATGTAACAAAACTAAAGATATTTTTTTTACCTATAAACATTTTTTTTTTACGAATTATAATAGCATCTTAAAAATCAAAAACTTCAGATTTTTTTTTTTTTTTTTTAAATATTTTTCTACTCCCCTTTTCTCAAATTATTATTGGTATTTTTTAAAGTTAAAGGAAAAAGGCGACAAAAAAACATAATTAAAAACCATCTTAAAAACGTCACAAAAGATCAGATTTTTTCCCCCTACAAAACTATTTTTTCTCAATTTAGGAAAACAAAACCTTAAAAAAACCTTGATAAAAAAAAAAACTTAAAACGTAACAAAAGATAAGATTTTTTCCAACTATAAAACTATTTTTTCTCAATTTAGGAAAACAAAACCTTAAAAAAACCTTGATAAAAAAAAAAAACTTAAAACGTAACAAAAGATAAGATTTTTTCCAACTACAAAACTATTTTTTCTCAATCTAGGAAAACAAAACCTTAAAAAAACCTTGATTAAAAAAAAAACTCTTCAAACGTAACAGAAGTAAAGATATTTTTTACATACAAACAAATTCTTTCTTTTAGTTTTTTTCATTTTTACGAATTATAACATCATCTTAAAAATCAATACACATCTGATTATTTTTTTCTTATATACTATTTTTGTCTACTTACCTTTCTCTCTCTGTCTTCGGTTAGGAAAGGACAATAAAATCTTCTTGGTCTGAAAAGAAAGAAAATATGTCATTACTATCATTATTACTATTATTATTATTATTATTATTATTATTATTATTATTATTATTATTATTATTATTATTTTTACTGGTTCTTCCTTCTTTTTCTCCTGCTCTTCTTCTATATATTCGTTTTCCTTTTGATTTAGTTACTATATATTTCTTCAGTTTTGTCAATTACTTATTCGTTCTCCGGTTGCTTAATATTCTCTCTCTCTCTCTCTCTCTCTCTCTCTCTCTCTCTCTCTCTCTCTCTCTCTCTCTCTCTCTCTCTCTCTCTCTCTCTCTCTCTAGACTAGCGAGAGAAAAAAAAAGAGAGAGAGAGAGAGAGAGAGAGAGAGAGAGAGAGAGAGAGAGAGAGAGAGAGAGAGAGAGAGAGAGAGAGAGAGAGAGAGCCATCATAACCACTCTAAGAATACAATTTAGAGAGAAATAGAAATAGAAAAAAGAAAGAGAGCAACATATCACCCCCCTAAGAACACAATTTAGAGACACACACACAAAACACACACACACACACACACACACACACACACACACACACACACACACACACACACCACCCGCCTAAGCACACAATTTCAAAGATGTTCCGTCGAGATGGCAACATTGGGCGGAACGGCGGCTTCCAAAACACATCTGTAGCAGAGTGAAGGCTGAGCCCCCTAAACCCCACTTCTGCCCCCCTAAAACCCCCCTTTGCCCCCTTAAATTGCCTGAGACCCTCCTAAAACACCCCTCCAATCGACTGAGACCCCCCACCATAACCCACCCTTTGCCCCCCTAAAACCCCCCTTAAATCACCTGACCCCCCCTTGAATCGACTGAACCCCCCCCACCATAACCACCCAAGAAAACCCTTTAGCCCCCCCTAAATCCCCCCTTTAATCGAGAGCACCCCCCAAAAAAAAAAAATTTTGTCGTCCCTCCAAATTGACTGATCCCCCCCACTATAGCACCCCTTTTGCTCCCCCCCTTACACATCGACTGAACCCACCTCAACAGTCGACTGAGTCCAATGAATCACGTCAATTGCCTCGACTTTGAACCGCTTGACTGAATTTTCTATGTACATTATTTTATACTGTGTTTTTTATTCGACTCACACACACAATTGTAACTGCATTCAAAAGGGATTAATTTTGATGGTAGATTTTCGATTTTTTTACATTTTTACTGTTTTGTACCTATAATAATTTTTTTCTCTGATCTAAATATAGGAATGACAAAAAATTCCCTTTGTGATGTTTGATAATTTGAAATTTTCTTGTAAATATGTATAATAACAAATATAAAGTAATTGTAAATAAATACAAAAAGAATAAAAAAACTTATATTAGCCGTCTGTGGACACTACTATACTACACGTACTATACTAATACTATTTACTACTACAACTAAAAAACTATAATACTACTACTACTACTAAAACTAATATATACTAAATACTACACTACGTACAGTACTACGTTATACAAACTACTTTTTATACCACTACTATAATACTAATACAATACTAACTATATACTACGCAAAACAAAAAAAATTAACACTAAATTACTATATACTTTTATATATACACTAACTACTACACTACAAGTACATATACGATACAACTACTAAAATACTAAACACACCACTACTGCTACATCCACAATTTTTACACACCCCACATCATCAATTTTTAACCCTCCCCCCCCCCTCTCCTCTCTCCCCTCCTCTCTCTCCTCTCCCCCCTCCTCCCTCTCTTCCTCTCTCTTCACACATCATCATTTCTTCTGTTACCATTAAAATTTTTCAGTTATCTATTCCCTCCATCACCCCCTCCCCCCTCCCTCCTAGTACCAAATTTTTACTCCTCCCCCCTCCTCCCCCCCAAACATTTTCCAACCCTTTTTTTTTCTCCCCCTCCCCCCCTGCCAATTTCTTAATTCCCCTCTTCTCTTTTCCTTCTTCCTCTTTTTCTCCTCCTTCCTCCTCCCTCTCCCCCTTTCCCCTCTCCTCCTCCTCCTCCTCCCTTCTCTTCTTTCTTTTCTTCTTCTTTCTTCTTTTTCTTTTCTTCTCTTCTTTTCTTCTTCTTTTCTCCTCCTCCTTCCTCCTCCTCCTCCCCCCTCCTTTTCCTTTCCCCCCTCCCCCTCCCTCCCCCTCCTCCCCTTACATGGCGTCCTACATGAAAAGTACAAACCGCGTGGACAAACGGAGCGGGGGGCCCTGATTGATGCCTACCCAAAAAGCGCCGGGAAAGGCTGCCGACCCCCCTGAACCTCCACACGTGTTCCCCCCATTACAAAAACCCAAACCAAAAAATGCCCTACTATCAAGCCTAAACCTACCCAAAACATGTAGTATTTAAACCCATAGATTACAGTTTTCAATTTTCCCTCCAAATTCCATGAAGTTTTTTTTTTTGCGTTTGGTTTCCTTTGAAAATCCTTGTAATCTTTTTTCCCCCCTCAGATCTCTCCCCTCAGATCTCCCCATCCCTCTTTCCCCCCCTTTTCCTTTCTCTAGTCTAAATTCCTCCTTTTTTTCCCTCCCTCCCTCTCCCTTCCCCTTTCTTTTTCTTTTTCACCCCCAATTTTTTTTCTCTCTCCCCTCTTTCTCTCTCTTCTCTTCCTCTCCTCTCTTCTCCTCTCTCTTCCTCTCTCTCTTTTCTCTCTCTCTCTCTTTTCCACATTCCTCCTTTTTTTTTCAGTATTTCTTTTCTTTTTTTTTTCTTCCTTTTCTACCCCTTTTGAACTTTGTTATTTTTCTTTTTTCCCTTTTCCAAATTTTTTTCCTCCCCCCCTCCCTCCTTTCCTCCCCCTCTTTACTTCTTTTTCCTCCATCTTTCCTTCCTTTCTTTTTTTTCCTGAAAATCAATCATTTTTTTTTTCTTCTTTTTTTTTTCCAAACTTTTTTCTTTTTTCCCTCCCTTTCCTTCTTTTTTCTTCTATTTTTTTTTCCTTAATCATCATGCTCTTTTTTCTCTCCCTTCTTTCTTCTTCCCTTCCTTAAATTTTTCCCTGATCTTTTCCCCTTTTTTTTCCTTCCTTTCCCTTCCCTCTTCCCTTCCTTCCCTTTTCTTTTTTCTTTTCTTCTTTTTTTCTTCTTTCTTTTTTCTTCCTTTCCTCCCTACTTAACTTTCTTCTATCCTACTTTCCTCCTTCCTTCCTATCTTTCCTTCTACTTTTCCCCTTCTTTCATTTCTTTCTTTCCTTCATATTCCCTCCCTCCTTTTTTTTTATTCTCTTTCCTTTTTTCATCTCTCCCCCCTTCTCAATTCCCCTTCTCCTTCCTTCCTTTTCCTTTCCTTCCTTCCTTCCCTTCCCTTCCCTTCCTTTCTTATTCCCCTCTTCCACCCAAAACTTTTCTTCTTTTTCCCTTTTCCCCTTCCCTTCCCTTCCCTTCTTTCTTATTTTCCTTTTCTCTATTTCCTTCCCTTCTTCATCCGTTTTTTCCCATATTTTCCCCCTATTCCTTTTCTTCCTTCCCAACTTACTTTTCTCCTTTTTCTTTTTTTCCCCCCTTTTTCCTTTATTTATCCTCTTCCCTTACCCTTTCCCCTCCTTCCTTCCTCCTTCCCTTTCTTCCTTTTCCTATTTTTTTCTTTTCCCACCCTTCCCCCCCAAAATTTCTTCCCTCCTTCCTTTCCTTCCTTTCCTTCTTCCTTCCCTCCCTCCCTCCCCCCCTTTTTCCCTTTCTTCTTTCCTTCCTCCTTTTCCCCCCCCCCCGTTTTTTCCTCCCTACTTTCTCTTTCTCCTCCTTTCCCCTTCCATCCCAATTTTTCTTTTTCCCCCTTTCCTTCCTTCCTTCCTTCCTTCCTTCCCTCCTGTCCCCTCCATCCTTTAATCTCACAAATTAACATTTACTCTAAAAACCCCCCCCTTCCCCCCCCCTAATCCCTCCCCCCCCCACCCCCCCACCCCCCCCCCCCAACCCCCTCCCCCCCCAAAAAAAAAATAGACCCCTTTTTTCCCCTCTAATTACCAACCCCTCTACAATAAATCCCTTTGTTCTGTCCCTTAGGGCCTATTAGAAAGCCAAGCCTATGTAACATGGTGTTTTTATCCTCCTCCCTCTCCTCCTCCTCCTCCTCCCCCTCCTCCTCTCCTCCCCCTTTCCCTCCTCCCCTCCTCCTCCTCCTCCTCCTCCTCTATCCCCCCCTTCTCCTCCTCCTCTTTATTTATTGTCTTGTCTCTCTCCACATGTTCTGTTCCACTTAGTCCCCCTCCTCCTCCTCCTCCTCCCCCTCCCCCTCCTCCCCTCTCCCCCTTTCCCCTCCTCCCCCCCAAACCCTCCCCCTTCCCCAATTTTTAAACCCAGCTATTATCTCCCTATAACCTCTTTTTTTCCTCCTCTCCTCCTCCCCCCTCCTCCTCCCCTCCTCCCCCCTCCTCCCCTCCTCCTTGCTAAAATCCCTTCCTTATGTTTTTCCTACTCCTCCTTTTTTTTTATTACTTTGTTTTTTTTGTTTTTTTATTTTCTTGCGTTCTCCCATCATCATTTTTTACCCCTTTTCCTTTTCTGCTTAAGATTTCCCCCCCTTTTTTCCTTTCCCTTCCATTTATTTTTTTTATTTTGCTATCACCCCCTCCCCCCTCACCCCCTCCTTCCCTTCTCCCCTTTTTTTCTTCCCCCTTTCCCCCCTCCTTCTTCCCCTTTCCCCCTCTTCCCCTTCCTTTTTCCTTCTATCCCTTCCTTTTTCTTCTTCCTCTAACCCTTCCTTTTTCTTTCTTCCTATCCCTTCTTCTTTTTTTCCTTACCCCCTTCCTTTACCCTTCCCTTCTTCCCCTATCCCCTTTTCCCCCCCTTCTTCCTTATCCCTTCTTTTTCCTTTTTCCTATACCCCTTTTCCTTCTTTCCTCCTACCCCTTCCTTTTTCCCCCCTTTCCCCCTTCTTTCTTCCTTTTCCTCCATCCCCTTCTTCCTTCCTTCTTCCCCTTCCCCTTCCCTTTTTCCCCCTTCCCTTCCTTTTCCCTTCTTCCCCTTTTTTCCCCATCCCTTTTCCTTCTTCTTCTCCCCTATAACCCTTCCCTTCCCTTTTTCCCTCCTATCCCCCTTCCTTTCCCCTTTCCTTTTTCTCCCCTTCCCCCTATCCCTTTTTTCCTCCCCTTTTATCCCTTCTCTTCCCTCCTCCTTTTCTTCCCCTTCCCCCCTCCTCCTCTCCTTTCCCTTCTTTTATTTAGGTTCGTTTCTTTTTAACAAAAATTAAAGGAAATTTCCCGGGTTAAAAATAACTATTTTTTTTTCTCGTGGGTTTAGAATATTTAGTTTTTTTTAATATATATTTCGTTAGTTCATAATATGGTCCATTTTTGTAATTATTTCGTAGGTTTCGAGTGTTGTATTTTTTGTTAATATTTTGTTAGGTTAGAATATTGTCTTTTTTTTTAAATATTTCGTTGGGGAAGGGGAGAGGGAAGGAAGGAAGAAGGAAGGAAGGAAGGAAGGAAGGAAGGAAGGAAGGAAGGGGAATATAGAAGGAAAGTTGGGATGGAAGGGAAGGAAGGAGAAAGAGAAAGTAGGGAAGGAAAATACGGAGAGAGGGAGGGAAGGAAGGAAGGAAGGAAGGAAGGAAGGAAGGAAGGAAGGAAGGAGGGAAGGAAGGAAGGAAGGAAAGTTGGGATGGAAAGGAAGGATGAAATAAGGAGAAAGGGAGGGAAGAAAAGAAAGAAGGAAGGAGAAAGAGTAAGTAGGGAAGGAAGGAAGGAAGGAGGGAGGGAAGGAAGGAAGGAAATAAGGGGAATATAGAGGGAAAATCGGGATGAAAGAAGGGAAGGAAGATAAAGAAAGAAGGAAGGAAGGAAGGAAGAGGAATATAGAAGAAAAGTTGGGATGGAAGATACGGAGATAAGGAGTAAAGGAAGGAAGGAAGGAAGAATTTAGAATTTTGTAATTTTTTGTTAGTATAGATGCAGTGGTCCCCAACCTTTTTTTCTGTTGTTTCCCCTTCAACCAGTTCAACCATCCGGATTTCCCCCTTCATGTGGACAAGGATAAAAGTCGCCAAAACACAAAACTAACTTGCTTAGTAACACAAGTATATAGACACTGTATCCTCTCTATCTATATATACTTGAAGAAACGTCAATTGCCATATTCTAAGATTTTTTTTCTGTCGACTAAATGCTAGTAATTGAGATGTCCCTCAGGATAAATCTCCCCCTTAGAATCCTGAAATTTCCAGGCAGGTTGGGAAATGATTGGTTTAGAATATTAAGTTATTTTTTGTAATATTTCGTTAGTTTACAATATTAAGTCTATTTAAATATTTCGTTGGTTTAGAATATCAAGTTATTTTTTGTACTATTTCGTTGGTTTAGAATATTAAGTCTCTATTTAAATATCTCGTTGGTTTAGAATATTAAGTTATTTTTTGTACTATTTCGTTGGTTTAGAATATTAAGTCTCTATTTAAATATTTCGTTAGTTTAGAATATTAAGTCTCTATTTAAATATTTCGTTAGTTTAGAATATTAAGTCTCTATTTAAATATTTCGTTGGTTTAGAATATTAAGTCTGTTTAAATATTTCGTTAGTTTAGAATATTAACTTTTTTTATATATGCTTAACAAAAATGCTATGTACATTATTTATTCATTTATTTTCACTTAAATCAACAAATATTTTCCTTGATTCTTAAAATTTTCAACTTTTACCATTCGGCCAACCAATTATTATCATTTTTCGAAGACTTAAAATTAACGTTTTTCTGGACTAATATAGGTGTCTTGCACGTGACGTCACAGCCCTCGCTGTGCAGGCGAACAGCGCGGGAAATGCGAGCTGGAGGACCAACAAACTCCACTTGCCGCTCGTGTTTGCCAGCTTAATGGTAATTTTCCCCTACCAAATATATGTTTATCAGTATAAAAGATATACTGTTATCTTCGGAAATGTTTGTTCTATAATATTATCAAATAAAAAACCGTAAAACACACTAAAGAAAGGCCATTATGAGACTTTCAAGAAATATGCATGAACTTGATATTCTATTAAACTCTTCGTCATTTAATATTTTGCTCTAAAACATTTTACATGGAGAATAGGAATAGAAGCGGAATTTCATTAGCTTTCCATTGATACATTTCGTTATCTGATAAATGAATTAGCAGCATGCATAAATTAGCGTTAACTAAATAAATAACATCATGAAATCGGGTAATTTTTCCCGATTGATGAGGTTATTTATTTAGTTAACGCTAATTTATGCATGCTGCTAATTAATTTATCAGATAACGAAATGTATCAATGGCAAGCTAATAAAATTCCGCTTTTATTGATATTTTCCATGTAAAAAGTTTTAAATATTAAATGACGAAGAGTTTAATAGAATATTAAGTTCATGCCTATTTCTTGAAAATCTCATGATGGCAGTTATTTAGTGTGTTTTACGGTTTGTTATTTGATAATATTATAGTACAAACATTTCCGAAGATAACAGTATATCTTTTATACTGATAAACATATATTTCGTAGGGGAAAATTATCATTAAGCTGGCAAACACGGGCGGCAAGTGGAGTTTGTTGGTCCTCCAGCTCGCTCCGACGGGCGGCATTTGGCTTGAAGACGGCGGCATTTGGCTTGAAGAGGCTAGATCGTGACGTCAGTGCAAAACAGCTATTCCCTTCATTAATTCAACCTTCATCACTATTCATCCATTTCTATTTTTCTTTTCTTTTCTGATATTTCATTTCCTTCTAATCCAAAACAATCCTCAATTCTGCTTACTCCAAAAAATATGAATTCCTAAACCTCTCAATTAAAAAAAAATCAACTCCCAATCCTTCTAATAACAAAATAAAGTCTTAAATCCTTCTATACATAAAAAATCAACCATAACTCCTTTCCAATCCATAAACTCATCACAAAAACAAAACTTCCAATTCTTCAAAACCAAAAAAATGTATCTTCAAAATCCTTCTACAAAAAAAATATTTTCAATGCCTAAACTCAGCACAAAAAAAAATATATTCCAATCCTTCAAATAACAAAAAAAACCAGTCTCCAAATCCTTCTATACATGAAAAAATCAACAGTAACTCCTTTCAAATGCATCAACTCGATAAAAAAGAAAAAAAACTTCAACCTCCAATCCTTAAAAAACCTTCAACCTCCAATCCATAAAAAAAACTTCAACCTCCAATCCTAAAAAAACTTCAACCTCCAATCCATAAAAAAAACTTCAACCTCCAATCCTTAAAAAACCTTCAACCTCCAATCCTTAAAAAAAACTTCAACCTCCAATCCATAAAAAAAAACTTCAACCTCCAATCCTTAAAAAAACTTCAACCTCCAATCCATAAAAAAACTTCAACCTCCAATCCTTAAAAAACTTCAACCTCCAATCCTTAAAAAAAACTCAACCTCCAATCCATAAAAAAAACTTCAACCTCCAATCCATAAAAAAACTTCAACCTCTAATCCATAAAAAAACTTCAACCTCCAATCCATAAAAAAAACTTCAACCTCCAATCCATAAAAAAAACTTCAACTCCAATCCATAAAAAAAACTTCAACTCCAATCCTAAAAAAAAACTCAACCTCCAACCATAAAAAAAACTTCAACCTCCAATCTTTAAAAAACTTCAACCTCCAATCCAAAAAAATTCAACCTCCAATCCTTAAAAAACCTTCAACCTCAACCATAAAAAAAATCCTAAAAACCTTCAATCACATTAAAAAAACCTTCAACCTCCAATACCTTAAAAAAAAACTCAACTCCAATCCATAAAAAAAAAATCAACCTCCAATCATAAAAAAAAACTTCAAACCTCATAACCATAAAAAAAACCAAACCTCAATCCATAAAAAAAAATTCAACCTCTAATCCATAAAAAAAACTTCAACCTCAATTCTAAAATAAATAAAACCTCTTCAAAACCTCAATCCATAAAAAAAAACATTAAACTCAATCCATAAAAAAAACTTCAAACCCTAATCCATAAAAAATACTTCAACCTCCAATCCATAAAAAAAACTTCAACCTCCATCCATAAAAAAAAACTACTTTAACCTCTCTAATCCATATAACAAACTCTCAACTCTCCTCAATCCATAAAAAAATTCAACCTCCAATCCATAAAAAAAAACTCAACCTCCAATCCTTAAAAAAAAAAAAAAAATCTTCTTTAAATAAAAAAAAATCAACTTTCCAATGTATCATAATGTATCTATATAAAAAAAATGTTTTTTCCAATGCATAAAATCAATCCACAAAAATCAATTCCATCACAGAAAATAAAAACCATAAAAAATGCAACAAACCTTAAAAAACCAAAAAAATCCTAAAAACCTTCAAAAAATTAATAAAAACCCTTTAGAATCCTAATTACCTTAAAAAAATCCATATAAACCAATAAAAAATCCAACCTTAAATCATAAAAACGATAATCTTAAAAACCATAAATAAAACTCCATAAAATCTTTAAAATCACAAAACCTTAAAAAATTCCATAAAAACCTTAAAATTACAAATAAATCAATAAAAACCTAAAAAAAAACTCAAATTTCTAAAAAACACTTACACTCCATAAAAACCACATCTTCCTAAAAAAAAAAAAAAAAAAACCATTGAAAACTCTTTGGAATTCTAAAAAAAAAAAAAAAATCTTAAACGCCTTAAAAAAAAACTGAATAATACAACCAATTCGCCTCCTTGCTATTTCCCCGCTCAGTGTTTACCAGAAATCAAGTGTTGCCTTAGCCGAGTGTTTGCCTTCCCGTCTTATCTCTCTACCTACGTGAATGCAGTTTTCAGGCACAGAGCTCACTTTTATTGTAGTGTGTCCTCTCTCTCTCTCTCTCTCTCTCTCTCTCTCTCTCTCTCTCTCTCTCTCTCTCTCTCTCTCTCTCTCTCTCTCTCGCTCGCTCGCTCGCTCGCTCCTCGCTCGCTCGCTCGCTCGCTCTCTTCCTCTCTCTCTCTCTCTCTCTCTCTGACAGGCATACTAGATCCTCTTGCTATCACACACACAGAGAGAGAGAGAGAGAGAGAGACACAGAGAGAGACAGAGAGAGAGAGAGAGAGAGAGAGGATACACAAACACTATCATAATAAAATCCACTAGAGAGAGACTCGCAGAAATATTACAAGTCAGTTTTCTTTGTTTGTTATCCATTTAAAACAAAAACGCGAAGTGCATTGCAACTCACAGAAGATGGGAAACAGGGTGAGAGAGAGAGAGAGAGAGAGAGAGAGAGAGAGAGAGAGAGAGAGAGAGAGAGATAAGAGATAAGAGATAAGATTTCATCCTATCTAGACACTTTGCAAGTACCAACACAAGGTTATGACTATACAAAGCGCACGCCACGTCAGCACGAACTAGGCGGACTCGAACCGCTGACCGAATGCGCAGGGACTCTGCACATTGCAAGCTCACGTCTCTACCAACCTTGCCACCCTGACGGGCTTCAGAGAGAGAAAGAAAGAAAGAAAGAAAGAAAGAAAGAAAGAAAGACAGACAGACAGACAATGAGTGAGTGAGTGAGAGAAAGAAAGATAGAAAGAAAGAAAAAGAGAGAGAGAGAGAGAGAGAGAGAGAGAAACAATCCTCCGACATATGATGCAAAGAACGAAATAAAAACGGAAGATTACCTCCCTTTGATCTCTCCGTCTCTCTCTCTCTCTCTCTCTCTCTCTCTCTCTCTCTCTCTCTCTCTCTCTCTCTCTCTCTCTCTCTCTCTCTCTCTCATTGATAATGGCCTTGTATCCTATTCTCTCTTATTATTATCATCATTATCATTATATTACGTATATTAGTGAATAAATGAGAATGGACGAAAGAAAGATAAGAGAGAGGAGGAGAGAGAGAGAGAGAGAGAGACGAGAAAAAAAAGAGAGGAAGAAAAAGAAAAAAACGGGAGAAAGACACAGAGACAAGAGTGATGAGTCAGAGAGGGGAGGAGAGAGGGGAGAGAGAGGAGAGAGAGAGAGAGAAGAGAGAGAGAGAGAGAAGAAAAGAGAGAGAGAGGAGAGAGAGGAGAGGAAGAGAAAAAGAAAAGAGAGAGAGAGAGAGAGAGGGGGAGAGGAGAGAGAGAGAGAGAAGGAAGACGAAGAAGGAAGAAGAAAAAACAGACAAAGACAGAAGAGAAGGGGACAGAAGAGAAGACGAAGAAGAGAAGAAGAAGAAAAGAAGGAGAAAAATGAGAAGGAGGAGGATCGAGGAGAGAGAGAGGAGAGAGAGAGAGACAGACCAAAACAGAAAAAGACAGATAGACATACAATGAGTGAGTAAGTGAGTGAGTGAGAGATAGAGAAAGAGACAGACAGGAAGAAACACAGACAGACTGAGAGAGAAAGACAGACAAACAGTGAGAGAGAGAGAGAGAGAGAGAGAGAGAGAGAGGGGGAGGGGAAGAGCGAGAGAGAGGGGAGAGAAAAGAGAGAGAAGAGAGAGAGAAGAGAATGAGGAGCGTGGTATAATAAAGAGAGGTATTGCTAGGATACCTGGAGGCTAACAAGGGGAACTGTTGGATAGATAGATAGATAGATAGATAGATAGATAGATAGACAGAGAGGCAAGAGGTAGAAAGTCATCAAGATTAACAGGAAGATAGACAGACAGACAGGTAGAAAAACACAGACATATAGCAAGACAGACAGACACCCAGATAGACAGACAGATACAGACAGCAAGATAGATAGACAGACAGACAGGTAGAAATACAGACATATAGCAAGACAGACAGACAGCCAGAAAAGAAAAGAGATAGACAGAAAACAAGATGGGAAAAGACAGGCAGCCCCAGGTAAAAAACAAAGACAGAACAAAAAATAGGCAAAGACGGGACAGACAGCCAAAAAGAAGACAGACAGAAAACAGACAGCAAGATAGATAGACCGACAGACAGGTGAGAAAACAGAAAACATAGAACAGACAGACAGACACCCAGATAGACAGCAACAGACGAAGATAGATGACGGGACAGAAGGTAGAAAAACAGCAGACATATAGCAAGACAGACAGACACCAGATGACAGACAGATACAGACAGCAAGATAGATAGACAGACAGACGGTAGAAATACAGGAATATAGCAAGACAGCCCAGACAGCCGGGATAGAAAAGCAAGATAAGAAAAAGAAGAAGTAGAAAGAAAAAGGGAAGAAGAGAAGAAGAAGAAGATAGAAGAAGAAGGAAGGAGAAAAGAGAAGAATAGCAAGAAGAAGGACAGCCAGAAGAAAAGCAGAAGACAGAAAACCAAAGAAGAAGACGGGCGGGGACAGAGAAGACAACAGACGGGACAAGCAAAGACAGACAGACAGCCAGAAGAAAGACAAAAGATAGATAGAAGGCAGACAGTAGAAAACCAAAACATAAGGAAGGAAGGAAAACCGGGATAACAACAAAAAGACAGAGATAGATAAGACAGACAAACAAAAAGAAAAAAAAGACAAAACATAAAATGCAAGAAAAGAAAACAAAAAACAGACAAAAAAGAACAAAAAGATAGACACAAACTACAAAAAGGTAGAAATAAAAATTTAAAGACAAAGGAAGCCAATAGACAACAATACAGAAAGAGGAAGAAGAGAAGGGAAGGGAAAAAAAGAGAAAAGAGAAGAAGAAGAGTG
>JACEEZ010024535.1:0-38146 GCA_016584305.1 Chionoecetes opilio
ACCCCTACTTTTGACATACCATACCGGCACTTTTAATTAGCCGTCAAATGCACCATTGCAATCCCCAGAAGCTGTTTTTTAATATAGTCATTCAAAAATTTATAAACCGATTTTTCATTTCAGCAGTCTGCCCTCAAACCCCCAATTAACATATGGACAAGCTTATTCTATCATATACAATTAAAAAAAAAATTATATGCCAAAAAAAAAAAAAAAAAATTCATGCCCAAAAAAAGTATATATGAGACGTTATTTTGAGACGAATTTTCCGGGGTATGAATTAGCATAATATGAATTGTCCGGTATGAATTGTCCGCGGTATGAGTTGTCCTGTCACCGATATGAACTACTGTGTATCAACTTCAGTGGCACATACACATCAGTAGTGATGCTATAATTCGTTATATTTGGCGCCTGGCGACATTATTGCAGCTGGCGACTATACTGTTATTTACGGTAGGGTTATCACTATAACTGTCCTGAGTGTCCAAGGTAAAGAAATTTTTTCCTGTGGAAACACTGAGGCAAAGTGTCCGTAGGCAAAGTGTCCGTAGGCAAAGTGTCCGTAGGCAAATTGTCCGGTAGGCAAATTGTCCGGTAGGCAAAATGTCCGTAGGCAAACTGTCCGGTAGGCAAATTGTCCGTAGGCAAATTGTCCGTAGGCAAACTGTCCGTAGGCAAACTGTCCGGCCACGTTTATTTTGTACTATTATTATCCTTATTATTATTATGACTATTTTTTTCAACATTATAGTCATTGGCATTTTTGTTATTATTATTGCTATTGTTATTCATATTATCATTATTGTTTTATCATCATAAATATCCTTATTATCATTAATAATATCGTCCTATCCGCCATTAAGCTCTGACTCACGTTTAAGCTTCTTGAAGCTCCTGAGATTATTTGCAATAGATAATGTCTGAGCAGTCCTAAGGATATGATAAGTGAATAAATAATCAAATATGTTAAAATAAGAAGAAAGTAAATATGTACATGAATAAATACACTTTTGTCAAACAAGAAACAATATTCGTTTGAATCCGTTGATAATTCTCTTCTCTTATAATATCAATTGTGTATCAATTTCATTGGGATTGCAATTGCTAATTTACAATTGTGTGCAATTTAATATATCGTAACTTAAAAACTGTTGGCCATAAAATCCGATTAAACTCAGAAATGTCGAGGTTTTTTCATAAAGCAGGCATTTGTTCCTTTATTTTTGCCCTTGGCCAGTCTTTTGTGAAAAATAAGTGTGATCCAGTCTGCCGTTTTTAATTACTGGTGTTTTCAAGCGTTGTTTCGTAGGTTTGTTTCAAGGCATTGCGGAGACCTCACTAGGGAGGGAAATGGATCCCGTTGTTCGTTGTTGGTGTGGGGCGGGAACGCTATCTGGAAATGTTAGTGTTTTGGTGTTGATATTCCTGTACATGTATTTGCCTGCCCGTATCTACCAAATGCTCCTCTTCCTTCTCCTCCTCCACCTAATACTACTAAACTACTAAACTTGATAAAAATTAAATGTTTAGCATCAGCTGACCAACATGATTACTTCGTCTTTACGTAATCTTTTTGTCTCAAAGTATATAAGTATGTTTTGATATTGCCCCGCGAGATATATTATTAACATCCCAGGATTGATTAGGGTTAGTGGTAGTTTCAGTTAGGTTACTTCATTCCTATTATTCTTCATAAAGGAACTTCCATGTTTCTATCCTCTTTAGGGACTAGGTATACTTTTCCAACTGTTCTCTTACATGCATGACGTACCGCAAACGTGATTTATGGATCTCTGAGTTAGATGTGTGTATGTATCACCCCAGCTATTAGACTCTGTTAATGATTTTTCTGTGGTGCATAATAGTGACCTCCCTTCTGACCACGCTCCGATAACCATGAGAGTCACTAGCACATGGGTTAACCTTGGTAACCTACTTGTTCGGGCAACGTCACTAGGAGGCCACGCAGCACTGCTAGGAATGGCGGGGAGGTTTAGATTGATCGAAAAGCCTCGCAAGTACTATAATATCAACAAGGATAGCTTTTTGAGAAATATCACACAACAAATGTCATGCATACGGGATGATGATTTAAATTCTTATGTTAGAAACTCCTCATAAGCTTTGTATGCGTGTGCTAAGAGCAGTGTTACCGAGGATGAGGAGGGAGTGCGGGTAGATGGGATGGATTTAGGGAGATGGGAGAGGCTATTGGAGAATGAGGACGATTCAAGGGTATGGAAAGCCATTAATTGGAAGGGTGACTATGATGGATCACTTTATGGTGACGTTACTTTACCAAGTGATGCAGATTTTAGGTACCACATTGAGGAAGTACTGAATCATCCACGAACTACTTATTATGAAAACCCGAATGTGACTACAGATGTTAGCATCCCTGTCTTGGACGAACCCATATCTCCCTCAGAGGTACAAAATCAGATACGAAGGATGAAGGTTGACAAGGAGTGTAGGCCAGATGATATTCCCCAGGTGTGTACACACTATTGCCAGCCCAGAGGATTTTTACCCCTACCACTTTATTCAACAACGTTTTCATGTCGGGAGTATTTCCTGATACATGGATTAGAGCAAAAATCTTTGTAATTTTCACGAAAGGAGATAAAACCAATCCTAATAACTATCGTGGATTAAGTGTCATAAATGCTATTGCCAAATTATACGAGATGGTTTTGTGCGAACGCTTGAGTCAGTGGTTCAAACCCGATAAGTATCAAGTGGGAGCACAACGGAAAAGTGGATGTATGGAACATATAGTGATGCTCAGACTTATTACCAACACACCTAGGCTTAAGAGAATTAGATTGTTTGTGGTTTTTGTAGACTTCCCAAAAGCCTATGATAATGTTCCCTGACAAAAACTGTTAATGCTGATGAAGGGGTTGGGATGCGGGGCGGTAATGCTGGCGGCGGTGGTGGCCAAGTACCGCACCACCTAGAGTATCATCGGCTCTGCGGTACTCACAGCATCACGGGGCGTCAGGCAAGGCTTCCCACCTCTTCCTTACTTTTTATAATGTTTGTTAATGTGTTAATTAGAACTGTTACAGAAAAGTGTCCACCAGAGAGATTCCTTGAGTGGTTACAAATATTGATGTTAATGGACGACACGGTTCTGTTATCAATAAGTAGGGAGAACATGTATAAAATGTTGAGGATATTGAGGAACTATTGTTGTGAGTATGGCATGAGGGTAAACAATGTTAAATCCAAGTTTTTCGTCATCAATGGTGAGAGAGGCGATGATGAGCCATTTCGTGTGGGCGAGATGTTGGTCGAGCACTGTACTAGTTACACGTATTTGGGTTCACCGTTCATATGTGACGGTTCTGTGTTGTCTGCTATTAAGCTACATGCCAAAAGCAAATTATGTCATTTGTTAAAATTTATATCGTTTTTAAAGAAGAATGACATTCCTTGCATAGTGAAGCAACGGGTGTTTGACGCAGCGCTCTTGTCGTCCCTCGTGTATGGCTGCAAGTCATAAGTGGATGCTGATATAAAACCTGTGGTGAAACTGTACAGCTGGGCACTGAAGCAGCTGTTAGGGGTGAGGAAGACTACTCCAAATGTTGTTTGCTACGTTAAGTCAGGCTACCCGCTGCTTCCCGACCTTGTGAGGAATAAACCACATAAATTTTTCAAGAAAAGGTCTTATGAAAAGTTTTGTATGTATGATGATCCACTTTCTTTAGCAATTAGAAAAGTAATTGAAGCGAACACACCTATAGGAAAGCTTGTTAGCTAAATGATAGGAGAGGAAACGCCATATGTGTCTGTGTTGTTAGAAAGCTCAAAAAGTTGTGTTAGAGAATCAAATGCATCGAGGTGTCTTGTGTACAAAGATCTTAACCCTACTTTAACTACACACGACATTTATACTCACAGACAACCGACCGATTCAATGAGTTTCATGAAATATAATTTACAAGGTTTCGAGTGTCTGGCCTTAAGCTACGGTCACATAGCAGTAGAGACTGGGCGCTGGAATAGGCGCGGGCGGGGCCGCTTACCGCTGGAGGAGCGGCTGTGCAGGTGTGGTGAGGTGCAGACGGAGAGGCACGTGGTGGAGCAGTGTGTCCTTACACAACACTTTAGACACAGGTATGCCCACCAGACTTTGGAGGATCTTTTTGCAAACCTATCAAATGATGTAATATGTGGTATAATTTATGATGTGCTAAAGGTATATACATGAAGAATAATTTGTCAATGGCTAGCACTACTTGATGTATAGATTATGCATGTAAGTTAAGTATATTTAGTTATTAGAGGGTATGAGTTTTCTTTACTTAAGTTTTTTTTTGTTTTGTTTTTGCTGAGGAGTAATCTTGCTGCTATGTATTATTTAAAATAATGACTATTAATATTGTGGACTACATGGGTTTTACTTGCTGTGGAGATTTTGCATTTTCATTACTTATGAGTATGATATCTATAATAATATAAGCGAAAGTGTGTGTGTGTGTGTATGTGTGTCTGTGTGTGTGTGTGTGTGTGTGTGTGTGTTGTGTGTGTGTGGTGTGTGTGTGTGTGTGTGTGTGTGTGGTGTGTGTGTGTGTGTGTGTGGTATAGGTTCCGTCCCCTGTGGCGGAATCCCATCATATACCACATTTTTGGAATCAGGTTGACCAGGGGAATGTTTTAAGCCCACTTCTGAGATGATCCGATCAATTTTTTTTTTTTTAGCAGCCTATTAGCGATAATTGTGAAAAAGAAGTTGGTTGCGAGAGTTCCAATGATCTGAAACTCGAGAAATGCCAGTGGTCGCTGGCAGTTTTAACTCAAAGGTCTACTGTGTTTTGGCGCCGCGATTAATATTTTTCATAAATTAATTTCGCGATAAACATTGATGCACCGCATCTGCATACCAAAAAATATAGTTCTTCTGTTGTTCTACTAATTATATGGATGACATGCATTACGATGGAACGTTCTATAATAGCAATTTAATGCAAATTACTCGCCTCGAGTAGCAAAGCTTAATATATTTTTTACATGTATATTGTGGCATGTAAAATTTGGGCGATGTTCGCACTGTTTTCTAAGACAGTACTGCTGCGTCTGACAAACGCTTGTCAAAATACAATAAGCAATGCCTTGGAAAAATGAAGAATAAAGAATGCCGAAATCGGCTTGTTGCTGCGACAATGTAGGTTATAATTGTGGAGGCGACGTGCCGCGGCGGGGAGTGGTGGCGGGGAGATTGTGGCGGGGAGATTGAATCAAAACATTACGACTTCACGCGTCGACTCATTGCACTTCCAGGCTTTCTATCTGATTGATACACAATAATAACAGGAAAATATGACTGCCTAGGTATAGATACTTGCTAGTAAAACTATCGTAGCGTGTATGATTCGCTATAATAATGATCAGATGTAGATCACTTTGTGTCTCACTTAATCCTGAGTACTTTGGTTTGATAACTGTTATTCGACACTCAACTATAAATAGATAGATATCAGTTTCCTTGAATACAGTGACGGCAAGGTGCGGCCTGCCCATCACTTTTTCAACGCTTGTAGGACTGGTATTGGAAAAAGGGTGTAGATCAAAGTGCATTGTGGAGTCATCCGTCGCAACTACAAAGAATGATGATCTTGTTTTGCGATGATGCGTAATCTTGGCTGAGGCGCTGGAGATCCTGGGGATGGCTCCGAGGCGCTGCGAGGAGGCAAAGCCTTGGGATTGAGGTCTACTGGCTAAGACCAAGGTCCAGGTGTTTGGAAGACTGACTAGTGAAGAGTACAGTCTGTTCAGGGCGTGTGGCGAGGACATTGAGATCTTGGAAGTTTTACAACTGGGTTAGCGAGTCATAATGACGGTCGGGTCACGTCAAGAAGTCTTACGGCGGATATGCATAGGCCACAGTGTTAGACTCGCCTCAGCGGGAGTATTTGCGTTGTCGGTACCTGTCAGTGAGGACAAAAAGATCCGGATCTTCAAGTCGCTTGTGATCCCTGTCTTACTCTGGTTGTGAACATGACACTAAATAGTGACTTTGAGGACGAATCAATGTCTTTGGTAATAAGTGTCTTCGCAGAATCATGGGGTATCGCTGGATGTTTTACTGTCAAAATCAGCGATTGCAACCGATAGAACGAATCGAGCCTATTACCTGTAGTCCGCAGCGCAACTTGTATATGGGCATGTGGCACCACTACCCTGCAAACCGATCCTTGCCCATGGGGTTGTATAGTGTAAGAGACAATCCGCGTGGAGGAGGCCAATGGGGGGCACAAGTCGTGCTGGGACAAGTTGATATGTTCTTGTCGAAGTTGCTTGGTTGGGAAAGGAGCTGCATGGGAACTCGCTGGTGACCCGGAGTGGCGTCGTAGGTTGGGCGAGGCGACGCACCCCCTGGCGTATGTCCCCAATGATTGATTGATTGATTGGTATTACAGATATTCAGCTGGTCAATAACAGTATATAACTGTTATCTATGTTATCAAGTAAGAGTGGTGCTATTTTCATGAAGTCATAGTGATGTCATGATATATATTCTATACAGTTATGTTTAAATATTATGAACGAGTTAAGAATTCATATTATGGCAAGACTCCCCGAAGTAACCTAACCTCACTATAACATTACCAATAAATCTCCTTGCGAGACCTAAGATTGGGAAAGAACTAGAATTTTACCAGTTAGTAATTAATTTGTGTGGGGGGTCCTAGGAGGTTATTAATGACCTATGGTTAGTGAGGTTAGATAAGTAGTAACCATATAATATTTTTGAGGGGTCCAGGGGGGTCGTTTAGAGAGGGCAGGGAGGTTGAAGGGGGGCATATCTCCCTTACTTTATAAATACGTTTTAGAGGTATCTGAAGGGATCTGTGAAGAATCTGGAGAAAAAACCCCACTAATGGCGGGAAAAGACTACAATTTTACCAAAGCAAGTTCTTGTGTTCCTCTTATATACTTACCCTCCTAATATTACAACTATAATCTAATGTTGACGAAATACCTCCAGCCTGTGGGCGAATTGCCTTCTGGCGAAATGACGTTTTAGTGTGTGCAATAAGACCAAATTCCGTGTTGATAAATAGGTAACATTCAAGGGTCTAATGATGGTACAGTAGTCTATCGACGGATGATTAATTGTTGTATATGTATATGCATATTGTTTGACATGGCGTATATAGGACGAGAGCACTCAGCCATGGCCCCTTACATTTTCTCAACCCCTCCCTATCTCATGAAGATAATTATGACACTGCAAGGCTGTTAATAGAAATAAAATTCAGGGGAATTTCACTTAAAGCAAAGCATACTAACCACTATTTATTGTTTGGATGAATTTAGAAAATTTAAATCATTCAGAATTTTAGACCAAAAATATTTTAAGTGGTGGCTTTCATCCTCATAAACACTCCATTACGTACGGTCTTATGCCATTGTTTGTGAGATTTGACGTGAACTTAAATTCCAGTGTTGCTGTAAAAAATATACATATTTTACGCCGTATAATATTAATGTCAATGCTTCTCAGTAATATTTTTTTCAGAATCGAGATGACTTAGAATAGTTTATGCTTGTCTACCCAAAACAGATCCCGAAAACCTCAAGTTGCATCATGGGCAGGAAGTGTGTTGTAGTCCAAGGCCGCCCCAAAGCACGAGGAAAAGAAGAGCATCGCGGCTGGGGTTGACAATCCCTGCAGGAAGTCAGTTTTCCGATTTCCTGCTAAAAAAGACCTGTGTGCCCGCTGGCTGAAGGTAGGAATGCCATTTGGCCACAATTAAAAGAATGATAAAACAAAACATTACATAGTTATTTTAACTTAACGTATGATAACTATCTTTACAGGCTATCTCCCGTGACGAAAGATTCGCCAACCTCGTTTACGCGGGTGTGTGCGACCTTCATTACTAGCCGGAAGAGTTAAACACCACTGTCAACACCCTCCACGGTGCAAAAAGGTAGTGCATCACCTTGAAAGCCAACGCTGTTCCCAGTGTCTTCAAGGACTACCCCAGGTAAGTCTTAAAATTAGTCATGAAATTTGTGCGTAAAATCTAAAATTCTGATCCACAGCATAATGACTCGTTAACACATTTAGACTAATCTCTTTAAAATTTTGTTACCTACAGCTTGTCAAGGTGAATACCAGGACCGAGAAGACTGGGTTCTTAGCCCGCCGCCAGGTCGACGGAAAGAAAATGAAGAATTTATGCAAGGACTTCCTCGAATTGGGCAAGGTGATTCTTCCACATTTCAAAAGAAAAATATATATAAAAATACATTTCATACACGGCACATTAAAAAATTCATGACATACATTTTTGTTAAAGGAGTTCTATTGTTGTAGGTCTATTCGTTTGATGAGTGTTGTGAGAGACTGGCCAGCGAGAGTTTGCCGGAGGGATTTGTCGCCCACAAAATGCTTCACAAAGACAGCTTCCTCATCACCATCAAGCTGGAGAAGATAGACGACAGGGGAGCCCCAGTCATCACCCACAGCATGTCAGTCTTCCCTCACCTATCCTACAAGCTCAAAAACAATGGGATGGGGATCCACTACAAGAAAGTAATAGCAATTTTTTACACAAAAATGAAGCAACATATATATAATATATATATATATATATATATATAATATTATATATATATATATTATATATATATATATATATATATATATATTATATATATATATATATATATATATATATATATATATATATATATATATATATATATATATATATATATAATATATATATATATATATATTATATATATATATATATATATATATATATATATATATATATATATATATATATATATATATATATATATATATTATATATATTATAATATATATATATATATATATATATATATTATATATTATATATATATATATATATATATATATAATATATATATATATTATATATATACAGAAAATCAATCATCCTAAATATTTCCTTCCATTCATGTTAAATGGCCATTCCAGAAGACCCAAAATTTAAGAAATAGGAAACAGTAGTAGAAAGACAGCTCAGAAACATATGTACAAATCATCCACCAGTCACTCACATATATTCCTTCCCCACCTTGGCAGTGCAGGACAGTGCAATTTTCATGCTTCTCCTCCTCCCTCTCTTAATACTACTAAACTACTAAACTTAATAAATACTTAGCATCAGCTGCCCAACTGGATTACTTCGGTTCTACGTAATTTTTTTCTTCTTAAAGTATAGGAGTATGTTTTGATATTGCCTCGCGAATTATATTATTAACAACCCAGACTTATTTGAGTTAGTGGTAGTTTCAGTTAGCATACTTCATTCCTTTTATTCTTCATAAAGGAACTTCCATGTTTCTATCCTCTTTAGGGACAAGGTATACTTTTCCAACTGTTATCTTACATGTAGTTTGATAGTAGTATGTAGTTCAGCAGATACCCTCAATATAGACCAATAGGTCTCCTGGTGTCTGTTTTTCCTCTGTATTCCTATGTATTCCTTCTCCTCATTGCCTGGAATATTCTATTCTGCTGTGATGATAGTAGGTTTGGTGTCAATAATGCATAACGGTATAATATAGTCACAATGTAATTTTTTTTTTTTTTTTTTTTTTTACATCACAAAGGACTGGCCAAGGGCACAGCAAAAATGGGTAACACAAAGCCCGCTTAGTTGCCAGTCCCTATAAAGAGGACTGTACGAGAATAAAATAAAAAAGAGGGGTGAGCCAATTTAGTTCGGGAGGTGTCTTGTTACTCTTCTTTTGAAAAGATTTAAGTCATAGGAAAGTGGAAAAATAGAAACAGGAAGAGAGTTCCAGAGTTTACCAGTGAAAGGGATGAAAGAGTAAAGATACTGATTAACTCTTGCATTAGGAAGATGGACAGAATAGGGATGAGAATGAGTAGAAAGTCTTGTGCAGCGAGGCCGCGGTAGGGGGGGAGGCATGCAGTTAGCAAGTTCAGAAGAGCAGTGAGCATGAAAATAACGGTAGAAGAGAGCAAGAGAAGCAACATTGCGGCGGTGATTTAAAGATTGAACACAGTCAGTCAGAGGAGGTGAGTTGATGAGACGAAAAGCTTTTGACTCAACCCTGTATAGGAGAGCTGTATTAGTGGATCCTCCCCAAACATGTGAGACAAACTCCATACATGTGCGGATAAGGCCCCTGTAGAGAGCAAGCAATTGGGAGGGAGAAAAACAAGGACGCAGACGCCACAAGACACCTAACTTCTTAGAAGCTGTTTTAGCAAGAGATGAGATGTGAGATTTCCAGTTCAAATTTTTAGTAAAGGATAGACCTAGAATGTTCATTGTAGAAGAAGGAGACAGTTGAGTGTCATTGAAGAAGAGGGGATAGTTATCTGGTAGGTTTTATCGAGTACATAGGTGAAGAAATTGGGTTTTTGAGGCATTGAACAAAACAAGGTTTGCTTTGCCCCAATCAGAAATTATAGAAAGATCAGAAGTTAGGCGCTCGGTGGCATCTCTCCGTGAATCACTTAGTTCCTGTTGAGTTGGACGTCTAATAAACGACGTAGAAAAATGCAGGCTAGAATCATCAGCGTAGGAGTGGATAGGGCTTTGAGTTAGACTTAAAAGATCATTAATGAATAATAGAAAGAGAGTGGGTGATAGAACAGAACCCTGGGGAACACCACTAATGATAGATTTAGGAGAATAACAATGTCCATCTACAGTAGCTGCAAAAAAACGGTTTGAAAGGAAACTTAAGATAAAGGTACAGAGAGAAGGTACAGAGAGAAGGATAGAAACCGAATGAGGGTAGTTTGGAAATTAAAGATTTGTGCCAGATTCTATCAAAAGCTTTTGATATGTCAAGGGCATCAGCAAAAGTTTCACCGAAACCCCAAAAGGAGGATGACCAAGATTCAGTTAAGAAAGCTAGAAGATCGCCAGTAGATCGCCCTTTACGGAAACCGTACTAACGATAAGATAGAAGATTGTGAGCAGATAGATGCTTAAGAATCTTCTTAGTAGGTATAGATTCAAAAACTTTAGAAAGGCAGGAAGTCAAAGCTATAGGACGGTAATTTGAAGGATTAGAACAGTCACCCTTCTTAGGAACAGGTTGGATGTGAGCAAACTTCCAGCAAGAAGGAAAGGTGGAAGTAGATAGACAAAGACGGAAAAGTTTGACCAGGCAGGGTGCAAGTACAGAAGCACAGTTTTTGAGAACAACAGGAGGGACTCCATCAGGACCGTAAGCCTTCCGAAGATCTAGGCCAGAAAGGGCAAAGAAAACATCATTACGAAGGATCTTAATGGCAGACATAATATAGTCAGAGGGTGGAGAAGAAGGAGGAACAAGTCCTTCATCAACCAGAGTGGAATTTTTAGCAAAGGTTTGAGCGAAGAGTTCAGCTTTAGAAGTATATGAGACAGCTGTGGAGCCACCTGGGTGAAGCATAGGAGGGAAAGACGAAGGGAAATAATATATATATAATATATAATACACTCCTTCCTATTAAAAACATCTTGTATCTCCTTAAGTAGTGATTTGCGACGGAAGTTCATAAAGAGAATGTTTCTTAGAATCTAGTAAGGTGAACAGAAACCACACTCCCTATTGTGTAGGGAATTTCGGTCCTAGTGTAAAATTTTTCAATATATTATATATAAATAAATAGATAAATAAATATATATATATACATATACTAGGCGCAAAGCCGCCCTCCGGGCGGACTTTTTGGCTAGCTCCTGCGGAGGGCTATTGGTGGGCCTTCGGCCCACCACCTGTGTTTGGTGGGCCTTCGGCCCACCAAAACTTTGTCCATCACCCCATCCCTTTGTCCATCAGCCCATCACCCCATCACCCCCTACCCATTCACTCAACCATCACCCCACACCCATTACCCATCACCCCACCCATTCACTCACCCATTACCCATCACCCTACATCAAGGTTTCCTCAATTCTCGCAACCCACTTTTTTTTTCACAATTCTCGCAAATAGGCTGCTAAAAAAAATTAAAATAAATAAAAAAGTGATCGGATCATCTCATAAATGGGCTTAAAACCTTCCCCTGGTCGACCCAGTTCCAAAAATGTGCCACATGAGGGGATTCCGCCACAGGGGGCGGCACCTATCGCGGACAGACAGACACACACACACACACACACTTTCGCTTATATTATTATATATATATATATATATATATAGTATATATATATATATATATATATATATATTATATATATATATATATATTATATATTATATATATATATATATATATTATATATATATATATATATTATAATAATATATATATATATATATATAATAATATTTATTTATTATTATTATTCTTTGCAATAGGGGGTGAGCATGGCTGCATGTCCCCCCCCCCCTACTTATTAGCATGACCTGCTAATACCTCTGCTGGCTGTGTGACACGTTTATTGGAAAATTTCCAGATGAACACCGAACTTCCTTTGGTGGACGAATCTATTTTTATCGGGTGAGTTTTGATGTGTTTTGAATTTATATTTTTTTTTATTTTTCTATTTTGTTTTTTACATTTGTGCCTATAGCGCCTGTAGACAGTGGTGACCCAGGGCTCGGATGGTAGGCTCTGGAGGTTCACTTGAGGGCTCTGATGGTTGGTCCTCGCCCGTGGTGGCGCAGGCAGGATTCTTATAGTGACGCCTGTGAGGCTCATGCCGCCCCCCTGTGTCCTCCGATGCACTCGCAAGCCAAGGCAGAGTTGATGGGCAGGGCATGTGGGTGTTCTTAGGCAACTCGATGGTGCAGAAAGGTTTTGGTTTTCTTCGGGGATCGAACTCGGGCCACCGAGAACGCCAGTCGGAGACGCTAACCACTCCGCTACGGCCTCCCCCAGAGGCGGTAATCTGCTAACCATTTGTATCGCATATATTATTTTTGTTTTTCCTAGGTAAAGGTTAGGTTATGTTAGTAGGTTAGGTATAGGTTATGTTAGGTAAAGGTTAGGTTTGTATTGGTTCAATTTTTTTTTTTGTGAATTTTGTTGCAAATCACAAAAAAAAGAGAAAAAAAAGTTATTTGCGACAGAAACGGTTAGCAGATTAATTAAAAACAAATAAACACTCACCAGACAAAAATAGTTTCGTTCACCAAGAAAAGTTCGGTGTTCATCTGGAAATGTACCCGTATATTTGAGCAAGAAAGACCCGTGTTTTATCCTGTTTTATCTCGTTATGTCGGGTTCAAATTTAGAAATGGGGTTAAAACTACTCAGAATGCAGAAATCTACCCGATGCTGTAGGTAAGAAGGTTAACCCCTTGAGACCCAGAACATAATTTTCATTGTAATTTGGGTACCATTAGACGATTTTTAGTGAATATAAGCAATATTTTATAGCTATGACCTGTTTAGTATCCTTGTCCACTAACTAATTTGGTATATTCAGTGACTTTTCATTCGTAGTTTTATGGCTAACAACAGATGATTTTATATAGCAAAGGAAATATCTGGGTGTGAAGGGGTTAAGATTCGCTTTATCGCTCCTGCCATATCTCGCTTACTACCTTATGATGGACTAATTTTATGTCATGCACGTCTTCTACTAACCTTCAAACCTAGTGGCAAGCTGTTAATTTGGTCAAAATCGGACAAAAATGATCTAATAAGAATGAATAGGTGCAACTCCACCGTCGCCATCAGCACAGGAATCCTAGGACTTTTGAAAGCCCACTACCGAAATAATACCGGGGTGTGTAGGGGCACTGTGTGTGTGTGTGTGGCTGGCCGCCGACCTGCCATGGCCCGGATTCGAACCCTGTCCTGCGGATTCGTAGGTAGACGCGCGATCCACTACACCACGGAGACGATTCCGTGAGGCAAGATTTAGGGGAGGGAAGGGAACAAATGATGGTTAATTTCCAGTTTGACACCGAATTTTGGTGGACAAAACAGTTTTTTTCTGGTGAGTTTTGATGTGTTTTGAATTAATCTGCTAACCGTTTATGTCGCAAATCATTTATAATATTTCTTTTTTGCGACAAACATGATTGAAATAGAAATTGCACCTAACCGAACCTACATATACCTAACCATAGACCACTGTAAATCTGGGCTGCGCACGGAGTATCGGCCTGTAGCACAATGGTCCTTAAGTCGGAGGGCCGCTCGGATTCATATATATATACGGATCATATAGACTGGTCTATCAGTATATATGATATACGGTAATTTGCGTAAATGTTTGTTCTATAATATTATCAAATAAAAAACAGTAAAACACGCTAAAGAAATGCCATTACGAGACTGAAGATATATGCATGAACTTAATATTCACTTCAACTTTTCGCCATTTAAACCTTTGAGAGTCAACCTTTATCATGAAGGGTATCAATAGAAGTGCAATTTTATTAGCTTTCCATTGATGTACTTCGTTTTCTGATAAATGAATTAACACCATGCATAAATTAGCGTTAACTAAATAAATAGAATCATCAATCGGGTAATTTTCCCGATTGATGAGGTTATTTATATAGTTAGCGCTAAATTATACATGTTGCTAATACATTTATCAGAAAACGAAATATATAAGTAAATAAATCGCATCATCAATCGGGAAAATTACCCTTTTAATGATTTTAGTTATTTATTTAACGCTAACTTATGCATGGTTTTAATTCATTTATCAGAAAACGAAATATATTAATGGAAAGCTACTAACATTGCCCTTCTATTGATACCCTTCATGATAAAAGTTGACACGCAAAGTTTTAAATGGCGAAGAGTTGAAGTGAATATTAAGTTCATGCATATTTCTTCAGAGTCTCGTAATGGCATTTCTTTAGCGTGATTTACTGTTTTTTATTTGATAATATTATAGAACAAACATTTACGAAGATTACAGTATATCATATATACTGATAAACCAGTCTATATGATATTCCATAGACCACTATATCTCTTTGTCGGGCGGGCCGCGGGCCGCTATGCAGCCTGGCAATTTCAAAACATTGTCGCGTGAACAGTCCAGAGATATAGTGGTCTATGACCTAACCTAACTTAATCTTTACCTAACACAAAAAAAAAAAAGCGGCAGGAACGGTTAGCAGATTCATTCAAAACACATCAAAATTCACCAGAAAAAAATAATTCGTCCACCAAAGTGAATATGTCGTCAAACTGGAATATTGATACTAAAATGTCCTTTTTGCGCCCCTCCCAACACTCTTGTTTCTTTTTCTTTCTTCTTTCTTGAAATAGGTTCTTTCGTGCTGTTTTGTATATTTTCTTTTTTTGTTTCCTCTTTACTCTCTTCCCTCTTTACTTTCTGTCCTATCTTTCCTCCATCCTTACCCTCCTTCCTTTTTTCCTTTCCTTTCCTTTTCTTCTCCCTTTCATTCTTTCCTCCTACATTTCCTTCCTTCTTCTTCTTCTTCTTTCTTCTTTCTTGAAATAGGTGCTTAGAAATCTTAAGACTTCTTTCTTGAAATAGGTGACTGTTTAGTATCCTTAACCCCTCCACGCCCAGATCTTTCCTTTTCTATAAAAAATCATGCTGTTAGCCATAAAATTAGGAAAAGTCACTGAAATTACCAAATTAGTTAGTGGACAAGGATACTAAACAGGTCTTATCTATAAAATACTGCTTATATTCACTAAAGAACGTCTAATGGTAGCCAAATTATAATGGAAATTAAGTTCTGGGTCTCAAGGAGTTAAGCCTCTTCCTTCTTGAAGTAGGTAAAAGGTCTTGTTTCTTGAAATATTCTATGATAGCCTTTAATGCCAGTGCAGAGAGGGAATAAGGGTGATAATGCCTTGCTAACACCCTATAATAGCTGCACAGAGAGGGAATAAGGGTGATAATGCCTTGCTAATACCCTATAATAACTGAGAGGGAATAAGGGTGACAATGCCTTGCTATGACAATGCCTTGCTAATACCCTATGATCGCTGTGCAGGGAGGGAATAAGGGTGCTAATGCCTTGCTAATTTTTTTTTTTTTTTCTTTTTTTTTTCTTTTTTTTTTTCCATCACAAGGAACTGGCCAAGGGCACAAAAAAATGGGTAACACAAAGCCCGCTTAGTTGCCAGTCCCTATGATAGCTGTACAGAGAGGGAATAAGGGTGTTAATACCTTGCAAGTACCCTATGATAGCTGTACAGTGAGGGAATAAGGGTGTTAATGCCTTGCTAATACCCTATGATAGCTGTGTAAAGAGAGAATAAGGGTGTTAATGCCTTGCTAATACCCTATGATAGCTGTGTAAAGAGAGAATAAGGGTGTTAATGCCTTGCTAATACCCTATGATAGCTGTGTAAAGAGATAATAAGGGTGTTAATGCCTTGCTAATACCCTATGATAGCTGTGCAGAGAGGGAATAAGGGTGTTAATGCCTTGCTAACACCCTATGATAGCTGTACAGAGAGGGAATAAGGGTGTTAATGCCTTGCTAACACCCTATGATAGCTGGGCAGAGAGGGAATAAGGGTGTTAATGCCTTGCTAATACCCTATGATAGCTGTGTAAAGAGAGAATAAGGGTGTTAATGCCTTGCTAATACCCTATGATAGCTGTGTAAAGAGAGAATAAGGGTGTTAATGCCTTGCTAATACCCTATGATAGCTGTGTAAAGAGAGAATAAGGGTGTTAATGCCTTGCTAATACCCTATAATGCCTGTGTGAGAGGGAATAAGGGTGTTAATGCCTTGCTAATACCCTATGATAGCTGTGCAGAGAGGGAATAAGGGTGATAATGCCTTGCTAATACCTTATGATAGCTGTACAGTGTACAGAGTGAGAATAAGGGTGTTAATGCCTTGCTAATACCCTATGGTAGCTGTGCAGAGGGAATAAGGGTGTTAATGCCTTGCTAACATCCTATGATAGCTGTGCAATAAGGGAATAAGGGTGTTAATGCCTTGCTAACACCCTATGATAGCCTTTAATGCAAGAGCAGAGAGGGAATAAGGGTGTTAATGCCTTGCTAATACCCTATGATAGCTGTACAGAGAGGTAATATAGGTGTTAATGCCTTGCTAACACCCTATGATGGCTGTGCAGAGAGAGAATAAGGGTGATACTGCCGTGCTAACAACCTATGATGGCTGTGCAGAGAGGAAATAAGGGTGACAATGCCTTGCTAATACCCTATGATTGCTGTGCAGAGAGGGAATAAAGGTGACAATGCCTACCTAACACCCTATGATGGCTGTGCAGAGAGGGAATAAGGCTGCTAATGCCTTGCTAATACCCTATGATGGCTGTGCAGAGAGGGAAAAAGGGTGATAATGAATATAATAGTGATAAATAAATCGTAGGTGGTAAGCGGCTTGGTCCCATGTCGATTTAATAATTTTGAAGGGGGTTTTGGACTAAAAACACTTTATGAGTATTAGATTACAGGAAGAAACTCTGCGGTACCTAAACTCTGCGTGCCTTCACCCGTGCCGTGAAGGCACGCGGGGGCGAGTGAGGCCCTCCTTCACTCGTGCCGTGAAGGCACGCGGGGGCGAGTGAGGCCCTCCTTCACCCGTGCCGTGAAGGCACGCGAGGGCTGGTGAGGCCCTCCTTCACTCGTGCCGTGAAGGCACGCCGGGGCGGGTGAGGCCCTCCTTCACTCGTGCCGTGAAGGCACGCGGGGGCGAGTGAGGCCCTCCTTCACTCGTGCCGTGAAGGCACGCGGGGGCTGGTGAGGCCCTCCTTCACCCGTGCCGTGAAGGCACGCGGGGGCTGGTGAGGCCCTCCTTCACTCGTGCCGTGAAGGCACGCGGGGGCGGGTGAGGCCCTCCTTCACCCGTGCCGTGAAGGCACGCGGGGGCGAGTGAGGCCCTCCTTCACTCGTGCCGTGAAGGCACGCGGGGGCGAGTGAGGCCCTCCTTCACTCGTGCCGTGAAGGCACGCGGGGGCGAGTGAGGCCCTCCTTCACTCGTGCCGTGAAGGCACGCGGGGACGAGTGAGGCCCTCCTTCACTCGTGCCGTGAAGGCACGCGGGGGCGGGTGAGGGTCTCCTTGCCCCATGCCGTGAAGGCACGCGGGGGCGGGTAAAAGGCCCTCCTTCAACCGTGCCGTGAAGGCACGCGGGGGTGGGTAAGCCCTCCTTCACTCGTGCCGTGAAGGCACGCGGGGGTGAGTAAGGCCCTCCTTCACTCGTGCCGTGAAGGCACGCGGGGGTGGGTAAGGCCCTCCTTCACTCGTGCCGTGAAGGCACGCGGGGCTGGTGAGGCCCTCCTTCACTCGTGCCGTGAAGGCACGCGGGGGTGGGTAAGGCCCTCCTTCACTCGTGCCGTGAAGGCACGCGGGGGCTGGTGAGGCCCTCCTTCACTCGTGCCGTGAAGGCACGCGGGGGGCGGGTAAGGCCCCTCCTTCACCCGTGCCGTGAAGGCACGCAGGGACTGGTGAGGCCCTCCTTCACCCGTGCCGTGAAGGCACACGGGCTGGTGAGGCCCAGCGGTGGCGCTGGCGGTGGTCGCCAGCGTGGAGGCGGTGGCCTGGAGGACGGTCAGGGAGGATTTTGATTTGATTTTAATATTCTTTACCTCTAATAATATGGTTTAGGTTCCACTCTTCATAACTCCAACCTGCATTTCTTAGCTCCAATCTCTACGTACAATTTTGAGGGTGCATGTAACGAAGGCTGTGAGTATTAGAGCAGAAGGAGTAAAGACACCTTATGGGTTCCAATCTTCTCAACTCCAACCTATTGGTTGAGGAGAGGTGAAGCCCTCCCTGCCCCATGCCGTGAAGGCACGCGGGGGCGGGTGAGGCCCTCCCTCTCCTGTGCTGTAAAGGTACGCGTGGGGGGCGGGTGAAGGCCCTCCCTGCCCCTTGCTGTGAAGGCACGCGGGGGCGGGTGAGGCCCTCCCTGCCGCGTGCCGTGAAGGTATGCGGTGGCAGGTGAGGCCCTCCCTGCCCCTTGCTGTGAAGGCACGCGGGGGCGGGTGAGGCCCTCCCTGCCCCTTGCTGTGAAGTCACGCGGGGGAGGGAGAGGCCCTCCCTGCCCCTTGCTGTGAAGGCACGCGGGGGCGGGTGAGGCCCTCCCTGCCCCGTGATGTGAAGGCACGCGGGGGAGGGGGAGGCCCTCCCTGCCCCGTCCCGTGAAGGCACGCAGGGGCGGGTGAGGCCTTCCCTCTCCCGTAGCGAGAGAATAAGGTTGATAAGGCCATGCAAATACCCTAAGATAGCCTTTAATGCCTGTACAGCGATGGAATAAGGGTGTTAATGCCTTACTAATACCCTATGATAGCCTTTAATGTCTGTGTGCGAGGGAATAAGGGTGTTAATGCCTTGCTGACACCCTATGATAGCTGTGCAGCGAGGGAATAAGGGTGTTAATGCCTTGCTAATACCCTATGATAGCTGTGCAGCGAGGGAATAAGGGTGTTAATGCCTAGCTAACACACTATAATAGCCTTTAATGCCAGATCAGAGATGGAATAAGGGTGACAATGCCTTGCTAACACCCTTTGATAGCTGTGCACTGAGGGAATAAGGGTGACAATGCCTTGGTAACACCCTATGATAGCTGTGCAGAGTGATGTTAATGCCTTGCTAATACCCTATGATAGCTGTGCAGAGGGGGAATAAGGGTGACAATGCCTTGCTAACACCCTATGATGGCTAGGCAGAGGGAATAAGGGTGACAATGCCTTGCTAACACCCTATGATGGCTGTGCAGAGAGGGAATAAGGGTGACAATGCCTTGCTAATATGCTATGATGGCTGTGCAAAGAGGAATAAGGGTGACAATGCCTTGCTAACACCCTATGATGGCTGTGCAGAGAGGGAATAAGGGTGTTAATGCCTTGCTAACACCCTATGATAGCTGTGCAGAGAGGTAATAAGGGCGACAATGCCTTGCTAACACCCTATGATGGATGTGCAGAGAGGTAATAAGAGTGTTAATGCCTTGCTAATACCCTATATCCTATAATGGCTGTGCAGAGAGGGAAAAAGGAGACAATGCCTTGATAACACCCTATGATAGCCTTTAATGCCAGAGCAGAGAAGGATTAAGGGTGTTAATGCCTTGCTAATACCCTATGATAGCTTGTGCAGAGAGGGAATAATGGTGACAATGCCTTGCTAACACCCTATGATGGCTATGCAGAGAGGGTGTAAGGGTGACAATGCCTTGCTAATTTGCCCTATGATAGCTGTGCAGAGAGGGAATAAGGTTGACATGCCTTGCTAACACCCTACGAAGGCTGTGCAGAGAGAAAATAAGGGTGTTAATGCCCTGCTAATACCCTATGATGGCTGTGCAGTTAGGGAATAAGGTAACAATGCCTTGCTAACACTCTATGATGCTGTGCAGGGAGGGAATAAGGGGGTTAATGCCTTGCTAAACACCGTATGATAGCTGTGCAGAGAGGGAATAAGGGTGACAATGCATTGCTAACACCCTATGATTGCTGTGCAGAGAGGGAATAAGGGTGTTAATGCTTTGCTAACACCCTATGATAGCTGTGCAGAGAGGGAATAAGGTGACAATGCCTTGCTAACACCCTATGATGGCTGTGCAGAGAGGGAATATGACTGTTAATGCCCTGCTAATACCCTATGAGTGCTGTGCAGAGATGGAATAAGGGTGACAATGCTTTGATAACACCCTATGATAGCCTTTAATGCCAGAGCAGAGAGGGAATAAGTTATGCCTTGCTAATACCCTACGATGGTTGTGCAGAGAGGGAATAAGGGTGTTAATGCCTTGCTAATACCCTATGATGGCTGTTCAATTAGGGAATAAGGGTGACAATCATCAATCAATCATTGGGGGCATACGCCGGGGGCGCGTTGGCCTCGCCACCCTACGACGCCATCCCGGGGTCACCACGCGCGAGTTACCATGCAGGCTCCTTTCCCATACCAAGCAGCTCTCGACAAGAACATCTACTTGCACCAGCCACGCAGCCTTGTGGGCGCCCCCTTGGCCTCCTCCACGCTGATTGTCTCTTACAGATACAACCCGATGGGAAGGATCGGTTTCAGGGTAGCGTGCCACATGCCCATATAGCCGAGGTTGGCGCTGACGGACTATGCAGGTAATAGGCCTCGATTCAGTCTCACGGTGCAATCGCTGATTTGATATGTAATCATCCCAGCGATCCCCCATGTTTCTGCAAAAACCCTTTAAATTCCCAAAAGGCATTGATTCTTTCTTTTAAAAGTCACTATTTAGTGTCCTGTCCCCACAACCATAGGGGTAAGCCCGGGATCCCAAGCGATTGAAGCCCCGGAGCTTTGTCCTCCTGCACAGGAAACCGAAAACCCCCAAATTTACTCCCGCTAAAGCGAGTCCATAAAACCGGGGGTTTATGAAAACCGCCTTTAAAAACTTTTTTTTGACATGAACCCCCGGGGTCATTAGGGGGACTCCCGCTACCAAGGAAATGAAAAATTTTCCAAGACTCAATGTCCCCCGCCACACGAAAATGAACGGGACTGAAACTGCTTCTTTAAGATGTCTCCAAACACCTGGACCGGGGGTTTTTGAGCCGGAACCTCAAGTCCCCAAAGGTTTTGGGGCCTCCTCGTGCAGCGCCTCAAAGAGCCATCCCCAGGACCTCCAGCGCCCTTAGCAAAGTTTACTGAAACCCGGGCAAAAACAAGATCAGTAAATTTGGGGTTGCCAAAGGATCCCTCCACAATAAATTTTTTATTTACAACCTTGTCCAATCCCCAGTCCAACAAGGTTAAAAAGTGAGGGGGCCCACGGACCCCCTTTGCCTCACTCCTGTTTTCACAGGAAAAAGCGGGAATACACCTGCCCCACACTTCACACATTTTCAGTCCAAAAATCCACTCATTAAAAAACCAAAAAGTCTTAAAGGGGACAATGCCTTTCTAATCCCCCAATGAGGCTGTTGAAAGAGAGGGAAAAAAGGGTGTTAAGGGGCTTCCCTAAAACACCCTTTTGAAAAGCTGTCCAGAAAAAGGGAAAATAGGGGGGGACAATCCCTTTCTAACCCCCCCTCTGTTTGCTGTCCCCAGAGAGTGAATAAGGGTTTTAAATTTGTTTTGCTAACCCCCTATGAAAAGCTGTGCAGAAAAGGGAAAATAGGGGTGACAATCCCTTTGGGCTAACACCCTAATAATGGGCTGGGGGCCAAGAGAGGAATAAAAGGGTTTTTTTCCCCTTTGGAAAAAACCCTTAGATGGCTTTTGCAGAAAAGGGAAAATGGGTACAAGGGCCTTAAATAAACACCCTATGATAGCCTTTAAATTTGCCAAAAGCAAAGAGGGAATAAAGGGGGAAATTAATGCCTTGCAAAACCCCCCTAGATAGCTGTTGCAGAAAAGGGGAATAAGGATGACAATGCCTTGCTAACACCCTATTTGGGCTGGCAAGAAGGGAAAAAAGGGTAACAACCCTTTCCCTAACACCCTTTTTGGTTTGTTGCAAAAAGGGGGAAATTTAAGGGGGAAACAATCCCTTGCTAAACCCCCTTATGTTTGGTTATGAAAGTGAGGGAAAAAAAATAACAAGCCTTGCTAAAAACCCAAAAATGATAGCTTTTCCCAGAGAGGGAAATTAAGGTTTGAAAAACCCCCTTGCTAAACCCAAATTTTGGGTTTTTTTCCCTTTTGGGGTTTTTTTTGGGTTTATTAATTCATTTAATTTTTTTTTTTGCTTTATTTGATAGATTAGGGATTTTTTAAAATTGTTTCACTAATTTTTTGTGCTGCCCACTGGTGAAATAAAATTTTGTTGACCCCCTCACCCGGGCCCAAAAACGGGCTTACACCTGCTTTTTTTAATGCCTGTACGGGGGGGGGGAGCCCCCTTTTCAGTCCAGGCCCCCTTGCCTGGTGCCCCCTTTAAACCCCTTTTTTTTTTTGTTCCGGGGGGCCAAAAAAAAGGGTGCCCAGACCCGGGGAATTACGGTGTGTTTCAAAGTGATCCCTTTTACGTTATTGGCCAAAGGGATTTTTTTTTGGACGAAAAAGCTATCAAGACCCCGGGAAAAAGCGGGTTTCGGGGAAGGGCGAAACAGTAGTTCCCGGGGCCTTAGGGACACACTTGATGTCCCTTATGGACCAAAGTGCGCTGGATGTCCCGGGTGGAGGACTTCGAAAGGCGTCCGGGGCCTGCCCTAGACAGAGGCGGGAAAATTTGGGAAAATTTAGAGAAAAGTAAATCCAACTTTTTTCCAGGATAAAATCGGGGGACCCCGCTGACGGGTTCCCCCGGGGGGGCGGGGGGGGGGGGAAGAGAGCCCCCGTTTTGTTGGGCAGCCCAAAAAGCATTGAGTTTTTAAAATTAAAGGAGCAATTGGGGGCGGCAAGTAAACAGCCCCCAAAGTGACAGAAAACCTATAGAATCCTTGTCTACCGTGGTAAATCTAACCAAAAATTGAGTTGCCGAATTCAGTGGTGATTTAAACGAAGGCAGCCCTTTTTGGGGACGGTTTGGGCCCCCTGGGGGGGAAAAAATGAAAATTCCTGTTATAAGAAAATTCACCTATTTGGGCGGGTTCCTTTGGGAAAGGTGGGGCAAAAATCTGGGGACCCTGGGGTTGGCCCACTCACGGGCACCCAAATTTTCCAAAGTTGCTTTGAAACCCTTTTTTAAAGGGAGCGTTTTGGGTAGAAAGGAGAGGATAATTTGCACAAATACGGTTTCTTTTTAAAAAGAAAAGTTGCCTCCCAGGTTCCTGGGGGATGGACATGTACCCTTTCCTTGGGGGAAGCGCAAATAAAACTTTTGACACATGTGAGGATTTTGGAGGCTTTAGGTTAGTTTTGGTGATCATTAATGGCCTGTTTTTGATCCATTTTAATTAGGTCTTTTTGCCACTGACTTTTAATTGGATGGAAAAAGGGGAAAAGGTTCTGGCCTTTGAAAGTGCCCTCCGTTTGGCTCTTCCCCAGTCTCTCCAAAAGAGATAGAGGCCCCGTGGGGAGGCCCGACACCTTCAAGGTTTTTGACAAAAGAAAAGACGCCCTCGGGATAGAAGTCAACCCTGGGCAGAGAGAGGGAAAGGTTTCCGGTTCTGCTTTAGCTCTTCAAAATTTTCCCTTTGAGGTAATTCAGTCAGGTGTTTTTTCTGTAACAACCCACATCCAGTGAAAGGTGTTTACAGTGTATTTAAGCTCTCATTTCCCGGGGGCGAAAGGAGGAAAATTCTTTCGGGCCATTTGTTTTTTCCACTGCCTTAAACGGGGGCAAATAGGGTTAGGTTGCTCTGCAAAGGTACCAGGGGGGGGGGTTTTTTCATAAAAAATTTGGGTTTTGTCCTAAAAGGTAATAAATGTGGCCCAAAGGGAGGTCTAAGGGTTAAAAAATGGGTTGCCGGGATACGTTGAAAGTGAACATTTGGAAAAAAAATTCCCTGTAAAAACCTTTTTTGGTTTGGCCCCCAAGAAACCCCCAAATTTTTTATAAAACTAACATAAAGAAAACCCTGCACTTTTTCTGCGACAGCAAGGGTTAAAAGGTTTTTTGGTGAAGGGGGAATGTGGGGGTTTGGAAAGCCACCCTATTTTTTAAATTACGGGTTTTCAGCAGATTTTTATGCCCTCTACCCATTTTTGTCGGGAAAAATTGGGGGCCTTTAAGGGGGTTTTTTCCAAACAAATTTCTTATTCGCTTTTGGGTTGGGATTTTTAGGAGTACTTCAGGTCCCCCTTTGAAATTTTATATGACATAAAATTTAATGGTTTGAAAATGGTTCTGGCTTTCTCTACAGATGGTAGAATTTCCTCCCAATTTTTCCCACTTTTGCTACCCCCATGTGTTCCGGTTGAAGATATAAAGGCCTTTGATAAAGACTTTTTTAGCTGATGATTATGTGGAAAAAAAAGACTTTTAACTGTTGACATCTTGGGGGGGGTCTTGATGTTTAAATTGGAGATTTTTAAATTCCTGGCAGTTGTGTGCACCCAAGGGTTTGGGTGCCCAAGATTTAAAGTTTTTGGTTTTGGGTATTACCCTTGGGTCACAAAACCTCCTTCCAACAGAATGGGTATGCCCTCACGGGTGCTATTTTTTAGTAAATTGTCGGGAATCGGCCTTACACAATTTTTGGGGATTTTTGAATCTGTTGGAAAATCATTCTAAAGGGAAAGCTACTTCCAATGCCTCTCTCCTAACCCTGTTTTTTAAAAGGTTTTCTGAGGGAAAAAAAAGTTTATAACGAAATATGAAAGTTCCCTTCAAACCCCGGAAGTCTGAAAGCTAAAGGGAAAAACCCCCTTGACAATAAAAGGGTTTGAAAAAAAAGAGGTTGTTTAAATTTTATTTCTAGTTTTTCAGAAGAATCCTCAGCTGCAACAGGATATGAATGAAAGTAAAAAGGGGGTTATGAACGGGAAGGGTCATTGAAAAATTTCCCCCCTTCGAGATGGTAAGCTTTTTACCCTACGTACAAACCCCCAATCGCCCCTTGGGGGTTTCGGGGAAAGCATGCAAACCCCCAAAAAGTCAGGCCGGGGTTTTTTGAGCCTTTTGAAAGTGGGCATAAGGGTTTTTTTTTAAATGATTGCCTCGAAAGCGGCCCTTTCTCTCAACCCTGATTTTGTGGAAGTTCCCCTGGGGTTTAGAAGGGGGGCCGGGTTCTTTTAACCCGGCCCCCAAAAACCAAAGGTTTTTTCTTCAAAATTTTTTTCAAAAAAGAGGCCCGAGTGTGCACAGATTTCCCCTGGGGGGAAGTGAAGGGGGTTTTTTTTCGCACCTTTAAATTTTTTTTTCTTGGGGCCCCCTTTTGGAAAAAAGAGTAGCCCTTTTTCCTTTTTGAACGTTCAGTAAAACACCCTCTTAAACTTTAAAAAAAAAAATTGGGGAAGTATAAAAGAATTGACGGAAAACCCTCTATGTTTGATTTTGTTTGCCGAGCTGATAGTGTTTGATAAAGGGGTGTGTTTAATTTTCACGGAGGAAAAAGTCTATTTTAGCTACAGCGGGTATGTCCCTCTCAAAATGGAGCTTTTAATTGCAAATTTTAAACCGATAAACTCTATGGAAAAACCTTCAGCGGGGTAGAGTTTGGCATAGCCCAAAGGTCCTTGGAATGCAGTGGTGCTTTCCCCCTTGGTTTAAATTTTCCCTTTTTGAGTGTTTTGATGTGGTTTCCCAACCAAGATTTTTAAATCTACTAAAAGAGCTTTTCTCAGTATTTTTTGCAAAAATTTTTGTTTCCTCTTGGCCCTCATTAGCCCCGGTTTTGCTCGCTAAAATTCTCTTTAAAGGGACATTTGGCGGGGGGGTTTCTTGACGGATGAGCATTACCGGAAATTTTGAAAAAGGGTTTAAAAAAAGGGGTTTTGGGGGTTTTAAAAAGTTTTTTCAGTCATTTTAACTTTCAACCCCCTTTTATTTTCCTGGGTTTTCAGGGAAAAACGCTGACTGGTTTAAAAACTGCATGTTTTGGGTGAGGGCCTCTGAAAAAGGGAGGGAGCCTGGGTTGTACTTGAGAATTCCCTCACATATGATTACTTTGTTTGTGTCTCTTTTTGTATCCGGGGGAAAGGGGGGTTTCCTGTAAAAAGAATTTCATTTCCTAGATTGGAATTCCCTTGGGGGCCTTTACTTTGCGAAAATATGGCTGTTTTTTGCTAAATCCCCCCTTTCGCTTGGCTATGAGGGAAAACCTGTACGGGGGGCAAAACTCTCGGGTTTGGGTTTTATTTTGGATTAGGGGGTTCCTATTAAGGGAAAAGTTTTGTAAAAACCTAGTTGAGTTTCAGGACCCTTAAATCCCCTAGTCAAGGCACCCACTGCCCGGGGAAGGACAACCCAGCAGACCTTTTTTCCCCGGGGGTGTTTTTTCTGAAGATTTTTGGTAAACATGTATCTGGGGTTTAAAATTTGGTCCTACAGGTTTTGTCTAACCCCTTATCCCCCCCTGCAGCAAGAGAAGCATCTTTACTTTTCCCCCAAGAGTATTCCAGTGAAAGTAGAGAATTTTTTTGAGTAAACTGTTTACTCCACCCTGTTTTTAATTGATTTTGGGTCGATGGAGTCCTTTTTCCCCGACTCTTTCAGTTTTTTTGCCTTGGGGATTTAGGTTTTATCCAAAAACTTAAAGGGCGAAATATTTGGATGCTCAGGTCCCTTATCAATGAAAATTTTTGGGGAAAGCAAGACCCTAGTGTATCACTGTATTCAAAGAGAGAAAAATTTTTATGAGATTCGTGTTTTAACCCAAGGTAAGCCTCTTTCCCAAAAGGGTTTTCCCCTTTTAAAAACAAATTGAACCCCCTTTTTTTAGATGATGATTGGGCCCATTTTAGAGTTAAGGGGCCCACTAGAACCCGCTTAAATATCAGCTATGAGAGCAAACACCCAATTTCAATTTTCCCCCAGGTCCAAAATACTAAACTTTTGATTTGCTTTCAAAAAATGATTTTCCCAAAAAAATTTTCCATTTTGGTGTTAACCCCCCTTATGACTACTTTGAGAAGTTGTTTTTTGGGGTTGTGGGTCTGAGGAACTTGCCAAAACTGGGATGTGGGAATGTTAACTTTTCGTAGACATGATTTCCCCGAGCCTGCTCCCAGCCCGTTTGCCCCCACAAAACCTAAGCTGAGAGTTAACTGGGGTCCCCCCCTTTCACTGTAAAAGGTCTTGGGCTTTGCTTTTTGGGGAGTTTTTTTATGGATCTTTCCTTCCCAAAAGTTTTTATATTAAATTTTTTTTTCACCTTGGGTGTGGGGAGGGCTGGGTTTACTTGGGTTTACAGGGCTCCTTGTCTCAAATTGATTGTATGCTTTCTATCCGGGCCCGGTTTTTCGGCAAGAAGAGGCCTTCCTCTGTTTTTACTTGATAAGCCAAGACCTTGTTATTGGGAAAACAAACCCAAAATTTAAAAGGCTTTTTGGGGCCCCAGTTTTCCCCAGTGGAAGTTTATTGTACCTCCTGCCCTTGGTGGGGGGGCTGGTGGGGGCGGTTGATCAGAATTTTAAAAAGGGGTCTGAGAAAATCCTTGGGGGTTTAAATGTTTATCAAGATGTGAACTAGAAAATACTCCCCCTTGGGGATAGAAGCTTGCATTAATTATAGACCCCTTTAATTTTGTTGGTGAGGAAACTGCGATTACCTCTTAACATTTTTTTTTCATTTTCTAATTGGACGTACAGCTGGTTTTCCCCAAATGGGGGATGAAACAAGGACCCCAAAATTTAGTGTTCTTTTTAAAGGGCCTAAAATTGCATGAAAGTGTAAGCCAAAAACAACTTGAATAAATTTTGGGGTTTTTTGGAAAGATAATATATTTTCAAATTTACCCCCCACTTGTAAAAGGGTTTCCCGGCCTAAATTTGATTTTAAAACCAGGATTTTTTTGTTTTAGTCCCAAAGGGGAAAAAACCCCCAGACTGTCCCCGGGCCCATTGGTGGATTTTTGCTTATTTCCTGGTAAAAAATGGAGTGGTTAGGAGGGGGTTAATGTTTAAAATTTTTCCAAAGGGGGGTTATTTGTAGGCCCCTGTCCAAAAAATTTTTTGACATGGAGATTTTCCCTTCGGGGGTTGTATTTTTGCTGATGATTTGGTACCCAAAAAATCAGTCCCACGAAAAAACGGGGAGCCCAGGTTGTCACTGCTAATGAGGTTGGGGGGTGATTTGGGGTGAAACACAAAACCCGTTTTTGCAAACCCACCGGGGCAATTTTTTACACCTGGGGACGTGTTGGGGAAAAATCCGTTTTAAACTGGATTTGTGAAAAATTTTAGAGTATGGAGTATTAATTTTTCAAAATAATATTGTTCCCCCGCAGATGTACCTTGATGTTTTTATTTATGTGTATTGTGGGTTTTTTGTTTCAAATCTAAGGGTATCTGTTTTACTCCCGTGGTGGGGGGAAAGTTGGGTTTTTAAACCTTTGGGGGTTTTTTGGGGGTTTTTAATTCATTTATTTTTTTTTTGGGTTTATTTGATAGATTAAAGGGAAAATTTTCACTTATTTCAAATAATTTTTTTCTGACCCGCTGGTGAGGGAATTTAAAATTGTTGACACTTTAGCCCCCATAAATTGGTTTTCACCTGCTTGTTAAAGCCTTTAACCCGACCGCCCCTTTTCACTTTCCGGGTCTTCGCCTGGGCGTCCCTTAATTTTTGTGCTGTTCCTGGGGCGAAACAACTTCAAAGCAATAAAACCCCTTTAGTTTTCATAATGAAAGAATTAGGAAAAGGTATTTTCCCTTAAAAAAATACTACTCAAAAAATTTATTCAAACAAAATTCTTATTTGGGAAAATTGTAAGTTAGGGTATAGGGCCTTTTTTTTCTTTTTGAATTACAAAACTTTTGCATTGTAAAAACCGTTAAAAAACGTCAGAAATGAAAAATTTTAAATTAAAACTGACCTAAACAAAATTTGCCCCCATATACAAAAAATTAAACTCATCAAACCCATTCCCTTTAAATTTTAAAACATTATTTTTAGAGATCTATTCGATTTAAAAATACACCCAAAAAAAGCACCTTTTTTTGTATGGGAACTCAATATGGCTGATACCTTTATATACATTTCTTAAAAATTTTGAAAAAAATTTCCCCGAAATTGCGTTGGAAAAATTTATCGACAAATATGGGAACCCCCCGGGGGTCCCCCTTTTTAAAAACAAAAAAAAAAAATTTAAAAAAAGGGACCATTTATAGCGGTTTTGGCCTTATTGGGCGCCCAAAAACCCAGAGCATCACAACAGAATAGAATATTCTAGGCCGGAGGAAAGGAATAATAGGGAATTTTAGAGGAAGAACCAAACCAGAAGACTTATTGGTCTGTATTGAGGGTACTGCTAACTACAAATACTATCAAAATACCTGTTTAAAATAATAGTTGGGAAAAAATTTACCTTGTCCCCAAAGAGGAGAGGAAAAATGGAATTCCTTTTTGAAGAATAAAAGGAAATGAAGTATGCTAACTGAAAAAATACCACTAAAACCCCAAAAAACCCTGGGTGTTAAAAAATTAAATTTGCGGGGCAAAATCCCAAAAAATTCCCCCTATACTTTAAGGAAAAAATAAATTTTCGTAAGCCGAAGGGTTCCAGTTGGAGCTGATGCTAAATATTTTTCAAGTTTTGAAGTGTAGTATATTAAAAGGGGGAGGAGAGAAACATTTTAAAATTTAACCGTCCTGCATGGAGGGTGGGGGAAGGAATATATGTGAGGACTGGTGGATGGGTTTTGTACATTTTGTTTTTGAGCTGTTTTTAAATTTTATGTTTTTTAAATTTTAAAAATTTTGGGGGCTTCTGGGAAGGGGCCCTTTAAAATGTGGGAGGGAAAAAATTTAGGATGATTTATTTTCCCGTTAAAATATATATATATAAAATATATATAATATAAAATATATAAAAATATATATATATAATATATTATATATATAAAATATATTTTATAATATATTTTATATAAAATATATATATATATTTTTAATATATATATATTTTATATATTTTTATAAATATATATATTATATAATATTATAATTTTAATATATAAAATATATATATATAATATAAATTATAAAATATTAAATATATATATATATTATATTTTTATTTTTGTTGCTTAATTTTTGCGTAAAAAAAGAAATTACTTTCTTGTAGTGGATTTCCCCCTCCCATTGTTTATGAGCTTTTGGATAAAGGGGAGGGAAAAAATGACAAATCTTTTGGGTGATGGAAATGGGGGGGTTTCCCCCCTCGTCATCTTTTTTCCGCTTTATGGGGATGAGGAAGCTTTTTCCTTTTTGAGGCACTTTTGGGGCGACAAAAATTCCGGCAAATTTTCGCTGGCCAGTTTTTCCCCCCCCCTCATCAAACAAATAGACCCGGACAAAAATAGACTCCCTTTTAAAAAAAATTAAAGGCCCGTGAAAAGTTTTTTTGTTTCCTTTTATGAAAAGGCTTTTTAAAAATGGTTTTTTTCTTCTAAATGTGGGAAAAAATCACCTTGGGCCAATTTTGAGAAAAGGCCTTTGCTTTAAATTTTTTCCCTTTTTTTTCCCTGACCGGGCGGTGGTCTAAGAAACCCCGTCTTCTTTGGGCCCGCGATTCACCCTTTACAAGCTGTAAGTAACTAAAATTTTAAAAATATTAGTCCCAAATTTTGGGTTTAAAGAGTCAAATTTTGTGTGGATACAAAATTTAAGATTTTACGCACAAATTTCAGACTAAATTTTAAAAACTTTACCTGGGGTTAAATCCTTTAAGACCTGTAAAAAGCGTTTTGGGCCCTTTAGGGTGATGGCTTCATTTTTAGTCCCCTTTAAGGGGGTTTAAAAGTGGTGTTTAACTCCCCTTGGGGTAGTAGTGAAGCTGAAAAAACCCGCGTAAAAAAAGGTGAGGAGAGATGAGGGAAAAAAAACTCAACGATTTGTGATAAATAGGGAAATGGTGGAGGAGGGTATAGAAAAAATGAAAACATTTAAATCGCCAGGACCAGATGAAGTGTATCCCAGGGTATTAAAGGAATGCAAGGAGGTTGTTAGTGAGTCGTTAGTGCACATTTTTAGGAAATCGGTTGAGATAGGCGATGTGCCATTATTGTGGAGGAAAGGAAATTGTTTTTCCCATATTTAAGAAGGGAGACAGAGGACAAAAGTCAAATTATCGACCGTAAGTCTAACATCAGTGGTGGGTAAATTAATGGAATCTATTATTGCAAAAAACATTAGAGAGCACTTAGATAAACATAGTTTGATCAATGATTCACAACATGGATTCACCAAGGGTAGGTCATGTCTCACAATTTATTGAGTTTTTATGGGAAAAGTTTATGAGACGGCAGATAATGATAAGGATTATGATATAATATATCTGGACTTTAGTAAGGCATTTGACAAAGTACCACACGAGCGACTCTTAAATAAGGTTAGGGCTCATGGTATAGAGGGGAAGGTTCTTCATTGGATCAGAGCTGGCTAAGTAATAGGCAACAAAGGGTTACAATTAATGGTTCCAAATCTGAATGGGGACTGGTGACAAGTGGAGTTCCACAAGGGTCTGTTTTGGGCCCATTACTATTTTGTTTTACATCAACGACTTGGATAGTGGGATTAGCAGTGATATCAGCAAGTTTGCTGATGATACTAAGTTAGGTAGGATTATTGGATCACAGTCTGACGTAAACATATTGCAGGAGACTTAGATAAACTTAACGAGTGGGCAGTCAGATGGCAGATGGAATTTAATATTGATAAATGTAGCGTTATGAATGTTGGCAGAAAAAACCCTGGTATAGATACACCATAAGCAATGTATCGCTGAAAAGATCAGAAGGTGAAAAAAAATCTTGGAGTGAGGGTGAGCCCAGACCTCCGACCTAGGAAACAATGTATTGAGGCCAGAAATAGAGCTAATAGAGTATTAGGATTCATTACCAGAAGTGTAAAAGTAGAAGTGCGGAAGTTTTTATAAAGCTTTATCTGGCTCTAGTCAGGCCTCACCTAGACTATGCAGTTCAGTTTGGTCTCCATATTACAGGATGGATATAGTGTTGTTAGAAAAAGTGCAGAGAAGGATGACCAAAATGATACAAGGGATGCGTAACTTTAGTTATGAGAGGAGATTGAAGTTATTAAAATTACACTCACTCGAGAGACCAGAGTAAGGGGCGATCTGATAGACGTTTTTAAGTGGATAAAGGGATTTAATAAAGGAGAGGTAGAAAAGTTCTTACCGCTTTTAACTAGGGTTAGAACAAGAAGTAACGGATTCAAGCTGGAAAAGCGTAGATTTAGCAAGGAAATAGGGAAAAAACTGGTCACAATAGGGTGGTGAATGAGTGGAATGGTCTCAGTAGACAGGTAGTTAGTGCGGAGTCATTAGGGAGCTTTAAAGGGGAGCTGGATAGGTTCATGGATGGGGATGAAAGGTGGATGTAGGTAGTGTTAGGTGACAGGAACTACCACGTGTAGGCCTCGCGGCCTCTTGTAGCTTCCTTATTTTCTTATGTTCTTATGTTCTAGGTTGGCGAAACTTTCGTCACGGAGACAGCCTGTAAAGATAGTTATCAGACGTTAAGTTAAAATAAACTTTCTAATGTTTTTGTTTTTATTCATTTAATTGTGGCCAAATGGCATTCCTACCTTGAGCCCGCGGGCACACAAGTTCTTTTTTAGCAGGAAATCGGAAAACTGACTTCCCGCAGGGATTGTCAACCCCAGCCGCGATGCTCTTCTTTTCCTCGTGCTTTTTGGGGCGGCCTTGGACTACAACACACTTCATGCCCATGATGCAACTTGAGGTTTTCAGGATCTGTTTTGGGTAGACAAGCATAAACTATACTAAGTCATCTCGATTCTGAAAAAAAATATAACTGAGAAGCATTGAAATTTATATTATACGGCGTAAAATATGTATATTTTTTACAGCAACACTGGAATTTGAGTTCACGTCAAATCTCACAAACAATGGCATAAGACCGTACATAATGGAGTGTTTATGAGGATGAAAGCCACCTCTAAAATGTTTTTGGGGGTGGGGTTGAGAAAATGTAAGGGGCCAGGCTGAGTCCTCTCGTCCTATATACGCCAAATCAAACAATATGTATATATATATACAACAAATAATCATCCGCCTATAGACTACTGTACCATCATAAGACCCTTGATGTTACCTATTTATCAACACGGAATTTGGTCATATTGCACACACTAAACGTCATTTCGCCAGAAGGCAATTCACCCACATGCGGAGGTATTTCGTCACATTAGATTACATTTGTAATATTAGGAGGGTAAGTATATAAGAGGAACACAAAAACCTGCTTTGGTAAAATTGTAGTTTTTTCCCGCCATTATTTGGGATTTTCTCCAGACTCTTCAGAGATCCCTTCAGATACCTCCTAAAACGAAATTAAAAAGTAGGGGAGATATGCCCCCTTCATCCCCCCTGCCCCTCTCTTTAAACGACCCTTCTGGACCCCTCAAAAATATTATATGTTACTACTAATCTAACCCCCACTAACCTAGGTCTTTAATAAACCTCCTAGGACACCCAAACAAATTAATTACAAAACTGGTAAAATTCTAGTTCTTTCCAGTCTTTAGGCTCGCTAAGAGATTATTGGTAATTTTATAGTGAGGAAAGGGTTACTTCGGGGAGTGTTGCCATAATATGAATTCTTAAGTCGTTCATGTTTTTAAACATAACTGTATAAAATTAATCATGACTTCACTATGACTTCATGAAAGTAGCACCATCTACTTGATAACATAGATAACAATTATAGACTGTTATTGACCAGCTGAATATCTGTAATCCCAAATGATATCTTTTATTTTAGTTGAGGCATACGTATCACGAAGCAAAGTTACCTCATTTATTTATGTATATTTCACTATTTTAATTTCAAAACAACCCAAACCTATAGCTACAGAATCCTCAATATTTCATGGTGACTTTAATATGATTTTTATATAGCTAACTCGTTGCAAGTGGTAAATTTAGCTGATTTTCATGGTCACTTGTTTTCCTTGACAATCGGCCTCCACTGGTCATGGGCGGGTTTGCGCGGAGCGCGAGAAAGCAAGTCCAGTATACAGTAACTTTAGTATGGGTTATGTTAGGTCAATTTGTTTAATTGTTTCTGTCATTTTTGACAAAAAAAAAAAAAAAATCAACAGAAACGGTTAACAGATTAATTAAAAACAATCAAAACTCCCCAGAACAAAATTTCGTCCACGAAATGAAGTTCGGTGATCATCTGGAATTACCCAGTTTATAACACACTAGCCGCAAAGCCGCCCTCCGGGCGGACTTTTTGGCTAGCTCCTGAGGGGGGCTTTTGGTTGGCCTCCGGCCCACCACCTGTGTTTGGTGGCCTTCGGCCACCAAACACAGACTCTCCAGATAGCCCCTTCTAACTTTCCTGAAATCAGGGATGTAGAAATGTATGTATTAACGCCAAACCCTTTCACATATCCCGAACGCTTTCACTCACCCATTCCCCATCACCCCCCACCCATTCACTCACCCATTACCCATCACCCCCCCCCAAATTCACCACCCATTACCATCCCCAAACACCCATTCACTCACCTATTACCCATCACCCACCATCAATTCCCTACCCACCACCCCCCATTCACTCACCCACAATCATCACCCACTCACATATTACCATCCCCCCCATTCACTCCCCACACCCACACCCATTACCCATCACCCACCCATTCACTCACCCATTACCCATCACCCTACATAAAGGTTTCCCTCAATTCTCGAAACCCACTTTTTTTCACAATTATCGCTAATAGGCAGCTAAAACAAAAAAAAAAGTGATCGGATCATATCATAAGTGGGCTTAAAACCTTCCCCTGGTCACCTGATTCCAAAATTGTATATGATGGGATTCCGCCACGGGGGGCGGAACCTATACCACACCCCACAAACAAAACACACACCCCAAAACACACCCCCACAGACACACATACCCACACACACACTTTCGCTTATATTATTATAGATTTGCTAGCCCCTGCGGAGGGCTATTGGTGGGCCACCGGCCACCACCTTGTGTTTGGGTGGGCCTTCGGCCACCAAACACAGATCTCCAGATAGCCCCTTCTAACTTTCCTGAAATCATGGATGTAGAAATGTATGTATTAACGCCAACCCATTCACCTCACCCCCAACCCATTCACACACCCAATACCCATCACCCCCCCCCATTCAATCACCCATTACCCATCACCCCCACCCTTTCACTCACCCATTACCCATCACCACACACCCATTCCCCCATTACCCATCCACCCCCATCTATTCCCCACCCATCACCATCACCCCCCCCCATTCACTCACCCATCACCCCACACCCATTACCCATCACCCCACCCATTCACTCACCCTTACCCATCACCTTCATCAAGGGTTTTCCTCAATTCTCGCAACCACTTTTTTTCACAATTATCGCAAATAGGCTGCTAAAAAAAAAAAAAAAAAGTGATCTGATCATCTCAAAAGTGGGCTTAAAACTTCCCCTGGTAAACCTGATTCCAAAAATGGGGATATGATGGGTTTCCGCCACAGGGGGCGGAAACCTATACCACACAGTCCACACCCCAAAACCCACACACACAAACACACACACACACAGACACACATACACACACACACACTTTCGCTTAAATTATTATAGATATCAAGTCATACGTAATGAAAATAAAAAAACTCCACAGCAAGTAAAACCCATGTAGTCCAAAATATTAATAGTCATATTTTAATTAATACATTGCAGAAAAATTTAAACTCCTCAGCATAAACAACAACAAAAAAATTTAAGTAAGAAAAAGCATACCCTCTAATAAAATAAATATACTTAACTTGCATGCATAATCTAACCTCAAGTAGTGTTAGCCATGACAAATTATTCCTCATTTATATACCTTTAGCACATCATAAATTATACCCCATATTTCATCATTTGATAGGTTTGCAAAAAGATCCTCCAAAATCTGGTAGGCATACCTGTGTCTAAAGTGTTGTGTAAGGACACACTGCTCCACCACGTGCCTCTCCGTCTGCACCCCACCACACCTGCACAGCCGTCCTCCAGCGGTAAGCGGCCCCGCCCGCGCCTATTCCAGCCCCAGTCTCTACTGCTATGTGACCGTAGCTTAAGGCCCGACACTCGAAACCTTGTAAATTTTATTCTATGAAACTCATTTTAATCGGGTTGTCTGTGAGTGTAAATGTCGGTGTAGTTAAAGTGGGTTAAGATCTTTGTACATAAGAACCTCGATGCATTTGATTCTCAACACAACTTTTTGAGCTTTCTAACAACACAGACACATATGGCGTTTCCTCTCATCATTTTTCTAACAAGCTTTCCTATCGGTGTGTTCGCTTTAATTACTTTTTTAATTGCTAAAGAAAAAGGGTAATCAAAACATACAAAACTTTCACAAGACCTTTTCTTGAAAATTTATGTCGTTATTCCTCACAAGGTCGGGAAGCGACGGGTAGCCTGACTCAACGTATCAAAAACATTTGGAGTAGTCTTCCTCACCCCCAACAGCTGCTTCAGTGCCCAGTTGTACCAATTCACCACAGGTTTTATATCAGCACCACTTATGACTCGCAGCCCTACACGAGGGGGCGACAAGAGCGCTGCGTCAAAACCCCGTTGCTTCACTATGGGAAGGAATGCACTCTTTTCTTTAAAACGATTAATTTTACACATGAAATAATTTTCTTTTTTCATGTACTTAACAGCAGACCAACAGAACCGTCCCCATGTGAACGTGAACCCAAATACGTGTAACTAGTACAGTGCTCGACCAACATCTCGCCCACACGAAATGGCTCATCATGCCTCTCTCACCATTGGATGAAAAACTTAATTTATACATTGTTTACCCTCATGCCATACTCACAACAATATTCTTAATATCCTCAAAATTGTATACATGTTTTCCCTACTTGTTGATAACAGAACCGTGTCGTCCATTAACATCAATATTTGTAACCACTCAATGAATCTCTCTGGTGGACCTTTTTTGTAAAAGTTCTAATTAGCACATTTAAAAAACATTATAAAAGTAAGGAAGAGGTGGGAGAGCCCCTTTCCTGACGCCCCGTGATGCTGGGCAGTACAGCAGAGCCGATGATACTCTCGGGGGTGCGGTACATGGCCACCACCGCCGCCAGATTACCGCCCCGCATCCAACTCCCTTTATCACCATTAACAGTTTTTGTCTGGGGAAAATTTTCATAGGCATTTGTGAAGCTACAAATACCACAAAAAATCTAAGTCTCTTAAACCTAGGTGTGTTGGTAATAAGTCTGAGCATCACTAATAATGTTCCATACATCCACTTTTCCGTTGTGCTCCCGCTTGATCTTTATCGGGTTTGAAACCACTGACTCAAACGTTCGCACAAAACCATCTGTTCAATTGGCAATAGCATTTATGACACTTATTCCACGATAGTTATTAGGATTGGTTTTATCTCCTTTCTTGAAAATTACAAAGATTTTTGCTTAATCCATGTATCAGGAAATAATAGACATGAAAACGTGGTTGAATAAAGTGGTAGGGGTAAAAAACCTCTGGGCTAGTAAAAGTGTGAACACACCTGGGGAAAATCATCTGGCCAAAACTCCTTGTCAACCTTCAATTCTTCGTATCTGAGTTGTACCTCTGAGGGATATGGTTTTGCCAAGCAGGGATGCTAAATCTGTAGTCACATTCGGTTCTTCATAAAAAGTGGTGGA
>JACEEZ010024536.1:0-17828 GCA_016584305.1 Chionoecetes opilio
TCCTCTCTCTTACTTCTGCTATCTATCTCTTCTCCTCTCTTTTCTTCTGCTCTCCTCTCTCTCTCTCTCAATCTCTCTTCTCTCTCTCCTTCTCTCTCTCTCTCTCTCTCTTCTCTCTCTCTCTCCTCTCTCTCTCTCTCCTCTCTCTCTCTCTCTCTCTCTCTCTCATTCTCTCTCCTGTTCTCTCTCTCCTCTCTCTCTATCTTCTCTTCAAACAGCTTTAATCTTTTTTCTTATTCATATTTCTCCCTGTACTATTCTTCATGTCTCTTTCTTTCCTCTCTTCATCCTCCGTTTTTTTATTTCGCTGCTTGACTTATTCTACTTCCTGTGTTATCTTCTCTTCGATATTCTTCCTCTTCATATTTGGTTTCCTCGTTCTCTTGTCTTTCTTTTATTTACTGCTTTCTCTACGTCATCTTTTTCCTTTTTCTCTTCACTTCACTGATCTCTGAGCTTCATTTTTTTTTCTCTCTCTCTCACTTTAACACTTTAACACTTTATTATGTTTGCCATTTTACAATATTTTATAATGTTCTAACAGGATATGGGGTTGCAAACAGCCCTTTACAAGCAAACGCTTTTTGGGCAAAGGTGTGGAGAGAGAGGGAAAACACACAGAAAAAATAATAAATAAACACAAGGTATATAAATACTAAACAAATACGGACATAAACAGGCGATGATAGTTAGTAAGTTACTTAGACTAATTTACAGGATAATATACACTAGTAATAAATAATATTATACAGTTACTGTGAAGAATTACACAAAAAATAAGTACACGAATAATAATAACAATGATAATTAATAGTACACAGAGCTAGTATAATGATAATAAATGTTTCTTGAATGTATGTTTAAAAGTGCTTAAGCTAGGTGAATGTTTGATATGTACAGGGATATCATTCCATAACTTGGTACATTAGGGAATGTTTGTATAAGGTTAGTCTATGACTAGGTATGGACAGGGAGTGTTGGTTGCGGGTTTGGTAATTGTGAAGTAGTTGGTCATTAGACGCTGATTGTTTGTACATAAAAGATGCAATATTTAATTTTGATAAATCCTTTAGATTCAAAATATTTAAGGATTTAAATAATGGAGGAGTGTGCTCGCAGTAGTCACTGTTGGCTATTATTCTGATGACTTTTTTATGGAGTACATTTAGATGGTTTAAATGACAGGGATAAGTGGTGAACCAAATGAGATTACAATAATTGAGATGGGGATAAATGTGAGCATAATACATGCATTTAAGAACCTCAACTGGGGCGAAGGGTTTGACTTTGAGAAGGAGTGGAATTAATCTAGACAATTTTAAACAGAGGTTGGACAGATGATGTTTAAAAGTTAAGTTTTTGTCAAAGATTAATCCAAGGAACTTTATCTTGTATACCTGAGTAATGTCGTCATTTATAATTTTAAGATTTGGTAATGGTTGGTATCTGGTAGTGGTATTTGTAGATAACATGAAATATGTCTTGGCTGTATTTATAGTTAGGCGGTTAGCCAAACACCTCTCCGAGAATTTAGCTAGCTCTGCATTTGCTCAATTGATTCGTTCTGTGGGTTTGTCACCAATTAAGTAAAGCGTAGAATCATCGGCAAATAATATGGTATTTAGTGTCTCAGATATGTTACATATGTCATTGATGTATAATAGAAACAGAATAGGTCCCAGTATACTGCCTTGAGGTACTCCTAGATGCACTGATTTGGTGGGGGAAGATATATTGTTGAAGACTGTATATTGGGTCCTATTACTTAGGTATGAGTTGAACCAGTCATGAATACAGCCACGAATTCCATAGTGATACATTTTGTCCAGTAGAATATTGGGTTGAACAGTGTCAAATGCTTTTCGAAAATCAATAAAGATTGAAATGATAGATTTTTTGCTATTTAGTGCTGTGTATAGGAATGTAGGATGTGTAGGTATTGAAGGCATCAAATGGTATTAAACCAGGTTCTAAATCCAAATTGCTTTATTTATGTTCATCTCTCTCTCTCTCTCTCTTCTCTCTTCTCTTCTCTCTCTCCTTTCTCTCTCTCTCTCTTCTCTCTCTCTCTCTTCTCCTCTCTCTCTCTCTCCTCTCTCTCTCTCTCTCTCTCTCTCTCTCTCTCTCTCTTCTCTCTCTCTCTCTCTCTCTCTCTCTCTCTCTTCTCTCTCTCTCTCTGGCCACAACATGCGTCAGCTTACAGTAATATAATTGTAGGTCGGAAAGAGCTTGCTCAAGACCTTGGTAATGCATCCTAATATAGCTTTATATGTTATTAAAAGGTGGCAATAAATGTATCAATCAATGTATCAAACAATAATCTCATCTCATCGCTATCATCATCTCTCGCTCTCGCTCTCGCTCTCGCTCTCGCTCTCGCTCTCTCTCACTCCTTGCTTTCACTCATTTTTCTAGCCTAGCATGATTTGTCTCTACCTTCCTTTCTCTCTGTCTTCTCTCAATTTTTTTATCATTAACAATTCCTTCTTTTCTCCCTTCCTATATATTTCTCCCTTTTTATAGTGACAGGAAGGACATTAATAAAAAAGGAAGTCAATCATCCTTTTCTTCCCTTACATTCATTCCATTTTATTATGATCTCACTCCTACATATTCTCATATTTTTCTATTTTACTTTTATTTCCCCCTTATTCAACACCTTTTTTCCTCGTCCTCCCACTCGCCTTCTTGGTAATTGGCCTCGCAATACCTCACAACTCAGTCAAGATCAAAGCTTTGCCACTAGCAGAAAGGAGAGCGTTTCTCGACACAGCTTGTGGCCAACATTTTTTTTTCTTCTGGCCATCTGCAGCCTCGAGGGTTAATCGAAGCAGAGCCGTGGGAGGATAAAGGAGCCGGAGGTGAAAAAGGAAAAGGAGGTTGGAACGTAAGGGTGAGAATAGTCGTGCAATATGGTGACGGTTTTAAGTTGCATACAGGAGGAGAAGGAGTAGTAGTAGTAAGTAGTAGTTGTAGTTTTAGTAGTAGTAGTAGTAGTAGTAGTAGTAGTAGTAGTAGTAGCAGCAGTAGTAGTAGTAGTAGTAGTAGTAGTAGTAATAGTAGTAGTCGTAGTAGTAGTAAGTAGTAGAAGTAGAGTAGTAGTAGTAGTAATAGTAAGTAGTAGTAGTAGTAGTATTGGTAGTAAATATTATTATTATTATTAGCAGTAGTAGTAGTAGTAGTAGTAGTAGTAGTAGTAATATATCTGCATATAACCCTTATATAAAAATAAAAATATTCCTCAGAGTTGGTAACATATATATCCGCAGATCATATTAATTACAAGTTGGTAATAATAGTAAATATACTACAGTAATGCATATTTTCGTTTTGCAGTAATTTCTGAATCAATATTTTACAATTCACATTTAGTCTTCTGTAATATGTAACTATTTTTTCCAAATCACGAAACTCAGTCCCTGTTCCCGAGAAACTCTTTATGGTTCCACTAATATCACTAAATTTCCTCTTACTTCTTACTTTATCATCTAATTTCTTTCCATAATCAAATGTGGCTCACATTCTCATGATTACGTAACTTTCTCCATCCTTACGACCTTGAAACATTATAACATTTCTTATTACCACGTAGAGATGTAACTGCCACATAACACTTTGTTTAAATACTAATTAAATGAGAATATGCATTTCTGAAACCTTAATACCAAAAGTTGTGGAAACAATTATACCTCCAGGCTTGGATATTGTATTATTTGACTTCCCAGCTCTTGAACAAAACTCTTACTTATATATCTTTACTGACCATGAGTACGAGTGTTTAGTGCAGCACCTCCCTAGACGCTATTTTCTACCGTCATTTATTATTTCCCCCCTTTTTTTAGTGGCAGGAAGGACATTAGAAAGAAAGGAAATCTAGATTGTTTAAACATAAGTCAAAAATTACTGCAGACCATTTCAGTGATCCTGCTGATTCTTAATGAGGAGAAAAATATTCATGTTTTCGGTACTTTAAAAAATATATTTCATCTATCTTTTCTAGACTCACCTCCAGTTTCGTGTCACTCAAATGTCGTATACACCAGTCCCACTTACTAAGACTATTACTATCATGCCTAATAGCTGTTTTGTCCTCTCAAGATGCCTACCCTGTCAATGTAATCCCCTGTATGCAATAGCTATATAGCTACTGTGAAATATTCCTCAATCTTTCCAATGACGAAAAAAGTACAATCAAAGCCTACGCGTATCGTGGGTTTGCCTTAAGTCTCTGCCGTGACGTTTTCGTATCTGGCTAATCTGTGTCACTAATTACCTCCGCCAACGAAGTTGGAGGGGTTATGTTTTCACCCCGATCTGTCTGTCTGTCTGTCTGTCTGTCTGTCTGTCTGTCTGTCTGTCTGTCTGTCTGTCTGTCTGTCTGTCTGTCTGTCTGTCTGTGTCTGTCTGTCTGTCTGTTTGTTGGTGTACAGGATTTCTCAAAAAGGTACTAATAGATTTTGACCAAACTCGGTATACCAATTCTATTTGGTATAAGGAAGAACTGATTTAATTTTGGATGAAATCTATTGACAACTGTTGCCATGGCAACCAATTGATGAAATATTCGGCCGGAGGTATGCGCTCATACTGAGTGCATAATGCATATATATATATATATATATATATATATATATATATATATATATATATATATATATATATATTATATATATATATATATATATATATATATATATATATATATATATATATATATATATATATATTTTATATAATTGATGAAATATTCGGGCGAAGGTATGCGCTCTACTGAGTGCCCCCCCTAGTTGTACGATTAATGACCGCTGAAACACGACAACTCGACAATTTACAAAGGATGACAATAACAAGAGAGTGAGAAAGATAGCGAGAGATTACACACACACACACACACACACACACACACACACACACACACACACACACACACACACACACACACACACACACACACACACACACACACACACACACACACACACACACACACACACACACACACACACACACACACACACACACACACACACACACACACACACACACACACACACACACACACACACACACACACACACACACACACACACACACACACACACACACACACACACACACACACACACACACACACACACACCCACACACACACACACACACACACACACACACACACACACACACACACACACACACACACACACACACACACACACACACACACACACACACACACACACACACACACACACACACACAACCCCACACACACACACACACACACACACACACACACAACACACACACACACACACACCACACACACACACACACACACACACACACACCACACACACACACACACACACACACACACACACACACACACACACACCACACACACACACACACACACACACACACACACACACACACTTCAGAATAGCGTTGAATGGATAGGGAGGGCAGTGGGAGGAAGTGGGAGGAAGAAGGGAGAGAGGGAAAAATTGAAAATTAGGAGTGAATTGAAGGAGAAATGGAACATTAGAGTAAAGTGAGAATTACCTGCTAATTTTGGGGTTAATTGAATTCTGAACGAGAGGCAATTAGAGTAGCAGGAAGAAGAAGGGAAGGAGGGAGGGAGAAAAAGAATGGATGAGCCGGGAAGAAAAGGGGCGGGGAACGGTGGGGGGGAAATAAAGAAAAAATCAAAATCAATGGGGTTGTTTAACTTCCTGAAAAAAAATTATCGCCCAAAAATGCCAAAAAAAATCGAAAAAGTCCTATACAATAAAAGGAGGGGGAGGAGGAGGAGGAGGGGGAAAGGGGAAAGGGTAGGAGGAGGGGGAAAGGAGGAAAAAGGGAAGGGAAGAGGAGGAGGGGGAAAAAGGGGGGAGGAGGCGCCGCCATCACACCTGCAAAGGGGGGGGTTTTTGGGGTTTTGAGGGCCCCGGGGAAATCCTTCAGGTGTGGTGCGAAGGACGTTTAAACCCGCCCTTTAATATTTACCTGCGGGGTGCTTTCCAAGGGCTGTTCAAGAGACCCGGAATTTTGGGGCCCCGGTCAGTTTTTTAGACTTTTTTGTTTATTAAAATTTCGTTTTTTTAAATTTAAGGTTTTTGAAAGTTTATCTTGGAGAGGAAGGAGGGGGTTTTGGTGATGGTGGAAGGAAGGTGGGGGGAGGATGGGAAAAGGGGGAGGGGTGGAAGAGGATGTGGTGGAGAGGAAGAGGAGAGGGAAAAGAGGGGGTGGAAAAGAGGAGGGGGAAAAGGGGGGGTTTGGGTAAGAAGGAGGAAGGGTTGGAATGGAGGGGGGAAGGGAGGGGGGGGGGGAAAATTGAGGTTTGGGGGGAAGGTGGTGGGAAAAAGATGGGGGGAGAGAAGGGAAAAAAAGGGAAAAAGATTATATATATTTTAATAAGGAAAAAGGGGAAGAGAGGAGGAGAGAGGGGAGAGGGGAAGAGCGAGAGAGAGAAAAAGGGGAGAAGGGGAGAGAGAGAGAGAGAGAGAGGAGAGGGGGGAGAAAAGAGAGAGAGAGGGGAGAGGAGAAGGAAAAGAAAAAAAAAAAAACCAAAAATTTTTTTCCCAAAAACCAAAAAAGAGGAAAAAAAAGGGAGGAGGGGAGGGACAAAGGGGGGAAGGTGGGGAAGGGGGGAAATTGGAAAGGAGGGGAAACCCCGGTTTAATAAAAATTTTGAAAGGGGAAGGGAAAGGGGGGGGGTTGGGAAAAAGAGGGAAAAAATAATTAAAGGAAATTAAGGGGGTTAAAAAAAGTTATTTTTTGGGGGGTTAAAAAAAGGGATGAAAATGCTAATACGGGATTTTTTGGGGTTATTGGGGAAGGGTTAATAAATTAAATCTAAGCAAGGGCCTATTCATATTAGGTTTCTTGTAGTAGGTTTTTGTCAAAATTTGTTTTTTTTAAGGGAAATTCGGGAAGGGGTTCTTGTCTTTTTAAATTTTGGGGGCAAAAATAGGGATTTTTAAAAACCCCTTTTTGTTTTTAAAACACCCATTTTTGTTTTCCAGAAAGGGGGAACCCGGAAAATTTGCAGGGGAAAAAAAAATTTTTGGGAAAAATCTATTTTTCCCCAAAATTGAAAAATTTTTGGGAAGGGGAGAAAAGGCCGGTTTTTAACACTTTTTGGGGGTAAAAAAAAAATCGTTTTTAAAAAAAGCCAGGTTTTTTCCCCAGCGAAAAACCCCTAATTTGATTGGGGGTAAAAATTGCCTTCCGCTTTTTGGGGTAACCCAAAGGGTCAGGGGTTTTTTTGGGGGCAAAAAAAAATTTTAAAAAAATCGTTTTTTTTTAAAAAAAAAATTTTGGGGCGGTCCAATTTTAAAAAACCCATGATATTTTTTCCTTTCCAAAAAATAAAATCAGGGGTACAAATTTTCAGTTTTTTTCCCAAATTTGATAACCCCTTTTTTTCATTTTTAGTTGGGAATGAGCTTCGTTGGACAAAACCAGATTTCCCCCCAAAATGGTTTTCTCCCTTCCCTTTTGGTAGAAAGGTGGGGTTTTTTCTTTGGCGCAATTGCCCGGGGCCATAGGGGATGCGCCCAACTACCCGGGGGGGTAACCTCTTTTTAAATTTGGCGGGGGGTCGGGAAGGAACCCCCCCGCCTGTACGAAGGGGTTTTCAGGAAACTTCCCCAATGTTTGGGGAAAGGGAAGGGTTTTTAAATCCCAACACCCCGGGGGGTTTTTGGGGGGAAAAGGGGGCCTTTTACCATGGCTGGGGGGGGAGGGGGATGGGGGCGGGGGGTTTTGCTCCCTTTTGGGGGTTTTTTCCCCGGGGGGAAGGGGGGGTTTTTTCAAAACACCCTGAAACAAACGATTTCCCAAACGCGGCGCACTCTAGCGGGGTTTCAGGGAGTTTTGGGAAAACTCTGTGTCCTTATGAGCTGCCGTATCTGTGGGCCATCAAAAAATGCCGGCCTTCACCCTTCCCTCAATGGTCACCCCGGGAAAGGGCCTCGGCAAAAGGATTAAAAGCACCTCCCACCCTTGTCCAAGGGGGCGCGTGAACTGTTTCTTTAAACCCAAGTTCAAGTGTGGGCGGTGGATCAATATTTCTCCCGGGCCCAACAAGGGGTTTTCGTTTTTGGGATTTTTTCTCCCCCCCAGGTCAAACCCTGCTCTCGCGCCGGCCACTTTTTTACATAGTGCTGGGCTCTGTCTCGACTGCCCACATCATAAAAAGCAGGGGTACTTCGTAAACCCCGGACTCCCGGGGCCCCAAGAGAAAGTTCACCATCTTCAAGCGCGCAGAGATCCTTTGGTGCTGCTCATTTTGGGGTTTTTTTGTCGACACGTACCCCACTGTTTCCCTATTTCTTTTTGAGAGTTGGGGGAGTGCGCAAGAGGGATTGAGGCGAACTTGGTTCCCTTTTGTGGGGAGCACACATTTTCAAAAAAGCGCTTACGCGTAAATGAAAGTCCCCCAATCTCTCGGATCGTATTGAGGAGCCCCCGATTTTAACAAGAAGCCCGGGGGACATCTGGGCCCAATAAAACGAGGTTTTTCCCCCTGGCAGAAGTACCCCCTGTGGGCCCTCATGCCTTTACGAAAAAAAAGTGATCGCGCGTCCTTCCAAGAGTTTTTTCTCTTTGAGTCTGGGGGCCAAAACAGTTTCGGGGGAAGCCCTTCGACAAGCTGAGATCCCCCCCCAAAGATCTTTAAAGCTCACATTGTTAAAAAGGGTTTGCGGACTATCGGGGTGCTTCATATATTCTTTGTATATCCCGCTCGTCTGTACTGGTGGCCTCGCCCGTCGCTGTGGGGAAGCTCTGTGACGCGGGAAAAGGAAATTTCTTCCATGACCATTAAACGGCGGCAGATGGAAGGTCGGGGTAGGGGGCTGGCCGATTTTCCGGTTGATGCCATTAGTTTTGAGGGCGCAGAAGTAACAATCCGAGGCAGGGTTTAAAACGGCTCCCTCCAAACCATCGGAACCCCAAAACTTCAGTGAATTTTTTCGGCCCTTCGCCCACCCCGGGGGGTATTCCACGCACGTCTTCCCAAAACCGGGGGTTTTTGGGGCCCAGGACTTATTTTGGGTACCCAGTTTGATTTTAAAGTAAGCCCCGAGGCGGGGTTTAAAAAAACCCTTTTATGTTCTTCCTTTTCCCCTGACAGCGTGTTTTGTCCGCAGATGTAGCAGAAAACGTCAGGATTTTTTCCGAAAGACCGTCGGGGGGGGGGCCGAAGCCTCAATAAACTGAAAAAAAAAAAGAAAGATGAGCGGGAGTGTCAGACAATGAAATTTAGAATTTTGAATTTAAAAAAAATTTTAAAATTTGGAGTAATGGTGAGACAGGTATTGTTTTTGATTGGCTAATTGGGGAATTTCCCCTTTTTTCGTGTCTGTGCATTGTAATTCGTATATTCTTCAAAAAAAAAATATGTTTTAATTTAAAAACCCCCTGATATTAGCATATTTTAGCTCGTCGGGGAGGCCAGGCTGTATCTAAAAAAATTTTCCCTGATAGAGCAAAAAAAATGTGATATTCGGACTCAAAACCCCAAAAAATTAGTCAAAACAACTGAAAAAAACCCCTGCGTTTTTTTTGGCTGTTACCCAGGGGGGGGTAAACATTGAAACCTGAAAACTGCCTCTATTTTGGGGGTTCAGCTTTAAATCCCAACTGCAGGAAAAAAATTTTCAAAAAATCTTTTTTTAAAAAAAGTTTTGCACATTTTGCAAGGGGTAATTTGTTTTTTTTTTTAAATTAAATTTTTTTCAATAACTAAAAAAATCATGGCAGAAAAGGGGGCCAACATGAAATAGAAGTAAATATGAAGTAAATCGAGGGCTATATCTGGCGTAAAAAAAAAAAAACATTGTTTGGTAAAAAAACCGAGAAAATAGCATTTTTGCACATTTTTAACAAAATATAAATTTTCCCTCAACAACCATGAGGTGCTATACAAACTGATTTTGCATCGTGTAAAAAAAACCTAAATAGGGAACCCTTTTGGTTATTTTAAATTTTTTTTCTTCTACGACTCATAGTTTTTGCGGCAAAATAAAAAAAAATTGATGTGCCCAATTTTGGAATTTTTGAGCACCCAGAAATCCAAAATTTTTTTTTTTTCGATAGATAATTGGAAAAGACAGGGAAATACAATTGTAGATCCATCCATTTACAAAAAAACTTTTGAGGGGTTAAGGGGTTGCTGTGTGGGGAACAAGTGTGGAGGGGAACGGGGTTTTAGTAAATATAAAAATTTTATAATTCAAAAACCCTTTTCGTGATGGGTAAGTGAAAGACGCGGGGACCAGTGTTGACCGCCCCCAGTGAAAGGGGAAGGGACAAATTTCCAAATATAATTTTCCCGCAAGCAATATATCATACTTTTTTTTTTAAAAATCGGGTTTTAAAACTTTAAAAATCGAAAGTTGGGACTAAACCCTAAAAAAAAAAAATCAAAATTGCAAAACCCACATTTTTCAACACTACATACTTGCAAAAATTTACATCATACAGATACTTAAACTTTTCCCTTTAAATAAACCCGCCTCCATAAAAAAAAAATAATAATACCCCCAAATTTAAAAAAGGTATATAACTGTTTAAAAAAAAACAAATTTTTAAAAGGGGAAAAGGGTTTTGGGCCAATTAACAAAACTTTTGGGCCAAATATATAAAAGTATATTTATAAAATTTTGGGGTGGTCCAAAAAAATGAAAGTTCAAATTTTTCCCCCGCGGGCTGTTTCCCAAAACGTTCCGGACTTTTTGCAAAAACCCCGCAAAAAAAACAAAAAATAGCAGATTTTTGGAAAGGGGGTTTAGGGGGGCCTCAAAGTTCTCAAAATTTTCTCAAAGGATTCATTATAATGTCACAATACTAAAAGGAAAAAAGAAAGGAAAAGGGATAAAAGGTTTTTTCTGAAATAGTTTTTTAACTCCATGGGGTGAGGGTGTTTTCCCCCCCCCGGGGGAGTTCCCCCACCTGGGGGCAAAGGGCCTGCTTGGGTTTTTCCTTGGGTTTGGGAGTCTTTTTCCGGGTGAAATCTCGCCACCCCACGCTCGGGGGCCCCCGTCGTTTGTGACGCTGAGGTTCTTCAAATGGGGAAAACCCCCTTCTGGGGAAAGCCGGGGGTTTCTTCCCACCGTCCCCAAGGGGGGGAAAGGAAGGGGAGGTTTGGTTTTGAGGAGGGGGGGGACGCGCGAAAAGAGGCGCTGGAGGTTGGGGTGAGGGGGGCCAGGAATTTTAAAGAGCTGATCCGCACCTTTTTTGAACCGGGAAATTCCCGGGCGGGGGGTCCTTTTCCCTTTCCCCCGTCTTCGGCAATCTTCCCTTTTTTCCCCCTTTCTGATCCTCTCCCAGGAAAAAAAAGACGGGGCCCCCCGAGATCGGCCCCCGGGGGTTACCCGAGATGGCGGGGGGGAATTTTGGTTTAGGGTCGTCCCTTTCCCCCCGGGCCCCCTTTATCCCCCCTGGAAGTGGGGGAGGTCCTTCACGAGGTTGAGGTCGGTTACGCAGCTTCCCGGGTCGCCCGCCCCCCCCCATCCACCCCGCGCGGGGTAGAGGGGAAAACGAAAGAAGAGAGCGATCCCCTTCAATTTCCCCTTTCCCTTTCCCGCGTTGTTAAATTTTACGTGGGGACCGGAACATGGGGGAATCTTGGGGAAGTAGAAATTTCCTTTGCCAACCAACGGGGGCGTGGTGAAAACTCCCCCGGGTTCCCTTTAAACGGGGGACGGAGGGTTCCGGTGAAAAATAGAAGAGGGAAAGGTTGCACAACTTGCGGTATTCCCCTCGGACTTTCTTCGAAATGGGTCCCTCTCTTCCATCCGTTTTCCGGGTTTGGGGTGGGGCCTCCTTCCACGACCGGAACGAGATCGATTTCCCCGGGTCGGGCGGAAATTTGTTCCCATGGCTTCGGGGTTTTCCTGGGGGGAGGAGGGGGCCCCTGTTCCGGGAAACGGGGGGTTTTTTGGGAAAAAAGAACGTTTTGGTTTCCCCGGGGGATGGCCCCCCCCCCTCCTTTGAACGCAGCCCGGCCCGGATTAGTTCGAGACGGGTGGCGGCAGGCAAGGGGTTTGAGGGAAGGGGGGTTTCCCCAAAGCCTTCTTCTAGGGACCCACAGCAACCGGGATTAAAATTTTCCCGTATTGCTGGCTGTCGTGTCGAAAGACCCTAAACCCAAACCCCCTTTTCCTTGCTACCCCCAAAACCCCCGAGAAAATTCCCCCACCTTTGTAGCCATCGCTGCTCCCGTTCCCGCGGGGGGCTTTGGGTTCCAAGCAGTTCTCTTTTTCCTTTCCCCAGCCTGGAAAGGGGGGTCGCCCCTTTCCCGGGCTGAGAGGTTCGTCCCCGTCCAGCGCAGAGAACCCCTTCCCCGGGGTAACCTTCCAAACCGCTTTTTTGGGGGGGCTGGACCTGCGATTATGTTTTCCCCCCGAAAACGGGAATTCTCCTGGGGCATGGTCCAGGAAAGACGGTGAGGGAAGGAAATCGGAAAAGGTCCCCCCGTCGCGGGAACCCTTTTCCAGCCTTTGCCTCTTCTCCTTCTCCGCCCTCCTTTACCCTTTTCCCCGCCCAAATTCTTCATCCGGGATTTTGGTTTTTTTCCTCACCAAAACTCTTGGTCTACTGCCCCCCATTTTTTTCCTTTTCCGGCCCTCGGGGTACCCTTTAGGGAAGGGCCCTTTGGGCCTCTTTGTTTTTTTCAGGACCCACAAAACTTCCTTTAAGGGGATATGTCGAAGAGGCGAAACCGGGGCTCGTTTTTGAAAAAAGGAATTCCTTTGCTTTTTTGAGTCCCGTACTCCTCTTCCTATTAATTTTTTAGTTCTCGTTTTTTCTTCACTAAGGATTTTCCCCAAATTGACTTTGATGGAAAAAGGATTCCATTTTTGGGGTTTTGGCTTTCCCCCCACCTTCCACGAGTTCAGTGACACAACCTCCCGGTTGCCTTTGGAGTTACATCCGAATGAGTAAAAACCGACGCAGCACTTCTTCTCCAGTGGGCAATTTGGGGCCGGTGAATTTCTCCAATGGTTTTCAAAGAGGAAAAGTTTTCCCTGGTTTCCCCTGTAGAACACGCCAAAACTCCCCCTCGGGAATCAAAAAGAAGAAAAAAAAAATTGAGATAAAAAAAAAAAAAAGAAAAGAGTACTTTTGTTAAACCGACCGAAGCGAAAAACCCAAAGCTAAATGAGGGGCTCCCTCTCTCCCACTGACGTCTTTTTCTCTCCCACCGGGTGTACCCAAACCCCCCCCGGATTTTTAACCCAAATTCCTTCCCTTATGGACCCCTAAAAATTTTTTGAACTGTGGCAAATTTGGCCAGGGGGTATTTTTTTAGTCAGGTTTTGGGAAAAAAAATAATCAAATGCCCCCCAAAAAAATTTAAATTTTTAAAATTTTTTCCCCCATGATTTTGGACCACCCAAAATAAAATATTATAAATATATATATATAATATATAAAGAGAAGAGAGAGAGAGAGAAGAGAGAGGGGGTAGAAAAGAATGAGAGAGGAAAAGAGAGAGAGAGAAGAAAGGAGAGAGAGAAGAGAGAGAGAGAGGAGAGAGAGAAAAATTAAATTTAATCTGGTGTGTGTTTAGTAAGGTATAGCAAACCCTTTGGAGTATGAAGAAGCATTACAAGGGTGAAAAAAATTTTGTGGGTGATAATCAAACTTTAATTTGTAAGAAATTGATAGTTTTATGGTTCTTTTGTGTATATGCTCTATTGTAATCTGTAAATTTTTTTTATTTTATCATGGGGGTTTTTAAAAGGTGTGTGTACTTAAAATTAAAGTAAAAAATACAAAGGTTTTTGGGGAGTACAAGTTAAAAAGGGAATTGGCTGTTTTGGCATGTTTGGGGGGCCGTTTTTATTGTGGGAGGGGGTAGGTAAAACCCTCGTATAATTGGGGCTTTAGGCTAAAATTTGACCCAGGTCTCCCCCCAATTAGATCTAATTATTGGGGGTTTAATGTACTACAATAAATGACTAAAAAAAGGGTTTTTAAAACAACCCAAACAGACATAGAGAAGACAGTGACAAAAAATTAAAATCAATTGGGGAAAATTTTTAAAAACAATAGGCACAACACACCAAAACACACACACACACACACACCCCACACCCCACACCCCACACACCCCACGCACAGCACACGCACGCACAGTTCCCCAAAACGGACAAAACCATCAAAGGGGGGGGCAATATAGTGCAAATGCAAAATCGGTAACTGGAAAATTGGGTTGATGTGTAGAAATCCCAAAGGAAGGGGGGGGCCCGGGGGAAAACGAAAAATCAATTTTGGGAAAATAAAAATAAGGGGAAAAAAATTTGTGTTTAGGAAAAAAAAAAATTGTCCGGGTGGAAAGGAAAAAAATAATTTGGGAAAATTTAAAATGTTTTTTAATATTGCAAAAAATAAAAGTATACTGGAATTTCTAAAAATCAGAAATTTAATTGAGGATATTTTTTTTACGAAGATTTTAAAGGGTCTTTCCAAAAAATGATTACCAAAAAAATAAATGATCATGACATCGAAATATGAAAAATGTTTTTTACTAAAGGAAAAAAACCCATTTAAATTAATTTTTTGTTTACTTTTTTTTTTTCACTCAATGGGGATGTTGGGTGGGGGTGGTTTGGGATGATGATTTTTTGAAAGATCCCCCAAAATAAAAATCCCTTTATATTTTTCCTTTTTAAATTGTAATATAAAAATACCTCATCATTGTTACGCTTAACTTTTGACAACGTTTATTTTGGGAGGAAAAAAAGGAAGAAGAAAAAAAAAAAACCATTGAAAAATTTCAACCAAAGAAAAGGAAGAATTGGGAAGAAGAAAATGATGATGATAATTAAAGATGCGATGATATTGGTGGTATTTAACATTTTATTGAACAGAAAGACAGGTGAAAAAAAAAGGGGGAGAAGACGGAAAACTAAATTAAAAACATTTATGTTCAAAAACCAGGTTTATGCAAATGAGTGACGAAAGAATAGATAGAAGATAGAATAGCATATATTATAAAATATTATATAAGAGAGAGAGAGAGACGGAGAGAGAGAGGGGAGAGGAAGAGAGAGAGGAAAAGAGAGAGAGAGGGGAGAGGAGAGAGGGGAGAGGGAGAGAGAAGGGGAAGAAAAGAGAGAGAGGGGGAGAGAGAGGGAAAAGAAAAGAGAGAGGGGGAGAAGAAGAGGATAAAAAATTACTTGTGAAGGACTTAATATTTTTGAAGGGATTTGCAACTGATTTCCCCCTTTTTCCTCCTCCTCCTCCTCCCCCCTTTTCCCCCTCCCCCCTCCTCCTCCTCCTCCCCCCCCTTCCCCTTCCCCTCCCTCCTCCTCCCCTCCCCCTGGGGCTTTATAGAAAACCCTTTTTATCCTAAAAATAATTTGGGGTGTATTTAAACAAAAAGAAACCCATTTTGAGCTTTCAAAACCAGGAAAAAAAAAAAAAACCCAAAAAAAAATGGTTTTTTAAAAAAACGGTCAACGTTGCATCACCGATCCCTAAAAAATTTTTTCCCAAAGTTAAAGTCGTTGACGATGGAACCGTTATCAGCAAAGGGTTTTCGAAGCCAGCACAATAACTACATTTAAAAAACAGGAAAAATTGACGCGCACTGTAAAGTAAAAAAAAGGGTATTTTAAGTGCCCTGCGAATTCATATCTAGTTCCCCCCCGTATCGATTAAATTTTAGTGGTGTGGTTAATTTTAGTTAGTATTTTTTCATATCCCTTTATTTGGAAATACGAAAATTCCCTGTTCCTAAACTTCTTTAGGGACCATGGTATCATTAAAACCCCCGCCAACGAAGTTGTAGGGGTTATTTTTCACCCCCATCTGTTCCCGTCCCGTCTGTTTTGTTGGGCTGTCTGTCCTTTTTTGTTAGTGTCCCGGGGTTTCTCAACAAGTTACAAAATAGATTTTTGGGACCAAACTCGGTATACCAAGTCTACTTGTATAAGGAAGAACTGATTATTTTGGATAAATCTATTGACAATTGTTGCCATGGCAACCAATTGATAAATATTCGGCCGGAGGTATGCGGCTATACTGAGTGCATAATGCACATATATATATATATATATATATTATATATATATATAATATATATATATATATATATATATATATATATATATAAAATATATATATATATATAATATATATATATATATTAATTTATATATATATATATATATATATATATATATATATATATATATAATTGATGAAATATTCGGGCGGAGGTATGCGCTCTACTGAGTGCCCCCCCCTAGTTTTCCAACTGTTTTCTTACAAGTAGTTGATAGTTAGTAGTATGTAGTTCAGCAGATACCCTCGTCATGGACCAATAGGTCTCCTGGTGTCTTTTATTCCTATGTAATCATATGTAATCCTCCTCCTCTTCCTTCTCCTCCTCCTCCTCCTCCTCCTCCTCCTCCTCCTCCTCCTCCTCCTCCTCCTCTTCCACCTCCCTACCTCCTCCTCCTCCTCCTCCTCTTCATCTATAATTTCAAGAGACCTAAACTAGACAGCAAACAGTGTACAGACGAGGTTAAAGTAGCTAACATACTAAAGAATACTTTGGTCAAACCTATAAATATCACTTAAATGTCATCCACATTTTGGTGTATACTTGTTCTCTCGTTTCTTGTGTAGGCTAATAGGTTCATGGTATATTAAAAAAAGAATATTGGTAAACGTTTGACCTGGCAATGGTGAGTAGCAATATATATGTTGCTGTGCTGAAATTATATCATACAAATAACTACTCTCGGACTTTGAATTATTTCTTTTGTCCTTGGCCAGTCCCTCATGATGTTTAAAAAAAAAAAAAATTGTGTGGTGAGCTTGATTGAAGTTTATGAATTATTTAGATTTCACAAAGTTAATGTCAGTAATTATTTAGCAACTGACATCAAACGTCACGTAAAACCCTAACTGATTTAGATAGGACAATATAGATGATTCATGCGAAATCAATTAAGCCCATTCTCCTAGTACCTTGTAAATATATTAGCAGCCTTCCCGCGTTTATTGTATACTGTAATATTTTGGCAATCTTTGAGGGAAAACTAAAAGAATTTATAGAAAATAATGACTAGAAAAATATATATATACCAAACACTCCTCGTGCAGTTTTCGCTATCTTTTTTTAGTCTTTTCTTTCAATTCCTTCCAATAGAATGTTAATGTCAACCTTTGCCTTTGCTCTTTTGTTTTTTCTCTTCTAGATTAGATACCTTGAATAAAATATTTCTGGCAATTGGCTTTTTTCTCTCTCATTTCATCTCATTCTATTCTCCCTTCCTTATTTTACTTTTCCTCCTCCTCATTCTCATCCCATTTTATATTCATCATCATCATCATCATCTTTTACGTTGGTTGTAAGATAAGGGGATGTTGGGGCAGAGACTAAGGCAGCTCGCACACCGACGCAGTCAATTGCATGAATCCAGATGCTTACGACGCCGCAGCCAGTTGCATTGCGACTGACACATTGGACTCTTCAGAACCCCTCACATCGAGGCGACCGAAACTGCGGTTGCGTGCAGCTGATCACCGCACAGCTGACTATGCTGGTCGTGTGGCGATCAGTTGCAAAGCCATAACCATGCGGGCAGTGTAGGAGTGTGTTTTACAAATATTTTACAATGGACCCGTTTACTCACACCTAAAACACGGAATTTTGTGAAGCTTTGGATGAAATATAAGCTACTTATCACTGTACTCATATTAATTTGCTTAAAATGCACCATGAATGGATTATGCAGTTTTTGTGCGTGGGCGCTGGATGGGAGTATAGGAAACACCTCGCCCCATTCCCCTATATA
>JACEEZ010024536.1:21594-26594 GCA_016584305.1 Chionoecetes opilio
CAAACCAAAGACTGCAAAAAAGAAAGGTACACGTTTACAGTGGACACCTATAAAAACTGGCAACCAAATCAAACAAGGAAAAAAATAAGCGAATCAGATACACAAAACAAAAAACAAAAACAAAAGTCAGCAAAAAAGTGACAGGTCAATTATATTCCCAAAACAAAAAAGTCAACAAAAAGTGACAGGTTAATGATATACCTATGAGAAGCACAGGCCACTTTTACCATTAACACCAGTAAGACGCCATAATCGGCGAGGGACGAGCTAGCCCGTAGAAAAGGCGTCACCCGGAGTTTGACCTGTGTGACATTGCTAGGTGTGTGGTTTCAAACCACACACCAAATTTCAACTTAGTCGGTACAGCCGTTTCTTAGCTATAGCAAGATAACGTTGTCTGACACCCCTCACGCGGCACGCGCCACGCACCATGCTGACCCTTCACGTGAGACAAAACATGTCAAGCACAAAAGGTATTGAATGGGGCTATCAGATGGCGAAGACCGCTTGTCAATCGGAAGCGGGACTCCAAAGATATAAGCTCCTGAAAAGCGTGACAGTCGGGTCGGGTCGGGTCGGGTCGGGTCGGGTTCGGGTCGGGCCGGGCCGGGCCGGGTCGGCCGCTTAAGTGAGAAAAATCCCGTATCCACCGAGGACTCACGAGCGCTTCACGCTCGCTCGTAATAATAGGTCACTGAACATCTCGCTACCGATTTTCTGAATTAAGGAGATTACCGTTCAGAGTTGCCGTGGTGACCTGCTTGTGTATGCGATCAGAGGGTGCAGATAATAGATATATAAATAAAAGAAATGTAATCATATGGCCGTAACCTTCTCTTTGCTCACCTACTTTATGGCAGACAAAAGGCATCAGTTATCAGTTATCATGTAAATATATGACATAGGAGGCCAGAAGCGAAGAGGCTTTTGGAGTTTGAGGTTTAGAGTTTGACAAATACCAATTATATACATGAATAAATATAGACACATTTTATAGGCATTAGTCTCCTTGAGGCATTAGAAGAGGTAGTATCAGTTTGGTTATATGACTCGCTACCAGTCAATAAATTCTCCTCTATAGAATTGCAATATAAAAGTGTTATAACTAAGCTACACGTTGCTGGGGACATGAATGTAATCGTAGCATATATTACTCCTTGCATTTTTTTGTATGGTATCCTGAATTACCCTATAGCCATTCACGCCCTATCGTTATACATTCTATACACATGAATGACATCCTCGTCCTCATAATTCTCCGTCAATGCCAGAGGGGATACAAGGTTAATTTCTCCTTACCCTTCACACTACCTTCACTACCATCAGAGTCCATAACAGTATTGTATTCATGATCCTAAGTCAAGTGAATAGGACTCTTGATACAAAATAAGGGATTCGTCGATACCATAACCTTCACTACCATCAGAGTACATAATAGTATTGTATTCATGATCCTAAGTCAAGTGAATAGGACTCTTGATACAAAATAAGTGATTCGTCGATACTGTAACCTTTTGGAATAATACACTTATGAAAGGTCAGAATGGACTCTCTCGTTCTCCTTTAAAGCAAAATATTAATTAACCTGCACAAAAAATCCCACCAGTGATAGTTTTTCCCTAAACAGGTTAAGTCTCCACAAGTAAAATCTATTATTCAACATTTATGATATCACAAAATGATATAAAGCTCAACCACTAATAGGCCGTAACAATCCTTGAATACAGTTTTACGTGCGACTTTGATAATGCTTTTGTATGTATAGGGAAATATAAAGTATAATCTGTTAGTGTTGTTGTTACAGTTATAAAGTGTTGTGGAATTGGTGAGCATATTAGTCGGTGAGGATCAGGAAGAAGTGTGATGAGTTTATTTCCTTTCAAGGCTAAAACATGTTAAAATACTTCTTAAACTTTTTTTTTCTCTCTCCTCTCTCTCTCTCTCTCTCTCTCTCTCTCCTCTCTTCCTCTCTCTCTTCTCTCTCTCTCTCTCTCCCCTCTCTCTCTCTCTCTCTCCCTTTTCTCTTCCCTCTCTCTCCTCTCTCCTCTCTCTCTTCTTCTCTCTCTCTCCTCTCTCTCTCTCTCTCTCTCTCTCTCTTTTCCCCCTCTCTCTTCCTCTCTCCTCTCTTCTCTCTGTCTCTCTCTCTCTCTCTCTCATCTCTCTCTCCTCTCTCTCTCTCTCTCTCTCTCTCTCTCTCTCTCTCTCCTCCTCTCTTCTCTCTCTCTCTCCCCTCTCTCTCTCTCTTCCCCTCTCTCTCCTTCTCTCTCTCTCTCTCTTCTCTCTCTCTCTCTCCCATGCCTCAACAAAGTGTTCTCACTCGGGAACTAAACTGTGGAACAAACTTCCAGATGATGTAAGGAATAAAGAATTAAATCCATTTAAACTGCAAATAAAAAAAAAGTTGAAAAAGTAACTATTAAAATTAATTTTATTTTTATTATAATTGTTGATTTGTATAATTAATGTGATAATTATCACTGATCTCTTTATCAGTACTTTTTTTTGTATGTTACCTGTTATGGTATGAATGCTTGTTTGTGATATTCTTTAATATACTTATTAAATTTATTTTTAATTTAATTGATAAAAAATTAAGTGTATATTCAGTAGGGATATAATTTTTTTTATTTAATTTAGTTTTTTATATGTAAATTAGCATTAGGCCCCTCCTACACGCTACATCTGCTGACTCTTATTTTAGCAAAAGTCCTAAAAGAGTTACGACTCAATGGACAAAGGCTTTGACATTTTCTCTACATGTAATAATAACTTGTATAATATTAAGGCCAAAAAAAATTATCAAATCAAATTATCTCCTTCTCTCTCTCTCTCTCTCTCTCTCTTCTTCCCCTCTCTTCCTCCTCTCTCTCTCTCCTCCTCTCTCTCTCTCTCTCTCTCTTCCTTCCTCTCTCCCCTCTCTCTCTCTCTCTCTCCGTCTCTCTCTTCTCTCTCTCCTCTCTCTCTCTCTCCTTCTCTCTCCTCTCCTCCTCTTTTCCCCTTTTCTCTCTCCTCTCTCTCTCTCTCCTCTCTCTCTCTCCTCTCTTCTCTCTCTCTCTTCTCTCTTCCTCTCTCTTCGTCTCTCTCCCCTCTCTCTCTCTTCTCCTCTCTCTCTCTCCTCCCTCTCGCTCTCGCTCTCGCTCTCGCTCTCGCTCTCGCTCCTCTCCCCTTCTCTCTCTCTCTCCCTTTTCTCCTCTCTCTCTCCCTCTCTCCCCTCTCTCTCTCTCTCTCTCTCTCTATATATATTATATAATATACATTGTTAATGAGGAATAGGTTTGAGGGAGGTATTAAACAACATTGGATACTTTGTCATTCTTCTAGTCAATCTTAATATGTCAGTCTTTATCATTATATATGTTTCATTCTTTTTATTCATGCCTCAGTGACGGTATGTCATGCGTAGCGTATTTTTAATGAGACATGTTCTATTATCTTGGTATTAAATAATTATTTACGTTAATGCGTTCAACATTATTTATTTCGTCGTTAAGTAGCTTTATGGAGATGATATTTTACTGCTATTAATGTCTGGGTACGGTTATTATTTTTGCTTTAGATCGTGCTTGAATATTTTTATTTTATTGTATGAATCAATATGCTCTCTCTTTTTCTCTCTCTTTCACTCTTTCTTTCTCTTTCTCACTCTTTCACTCATCTCTCTCCTCTCTCTCACTGTAAATGTATATTTTTTTCTTCATCTATGTAATTGTATAAGTCTTGAATGTTATTAATGTTTCAATCTTAAAAGAATTATCAACAGGATTTCTTAGCATTTTTTCTTAGGATTTCTGAACTATATTTGCAATTCATTATGCAGCCTGCAGGCATTTTCATATATTAGCACGCTTACGAGAAACGTTTTCACAAGGTGCCATCACTTGCCAAGGGTGCGGCTTTGCGAAAAGGAGAAGAGTGAGGACATTTGTGTTATCATATCATCTTTGCATTCAGATGGAGGGGAGAGAGAGAGAGAGAGAAGAGAGAGAGGGGAGGAGGAGAGAGAAGAGAAGAGAAGAGAGAGAGAAGAGAGAGAGGAAAAGAGAGAAGAGAGAGAGAGGTGGGGAGAGAAAAAGAGGGGGAGAGAAGAGAGAGAGGAGAGAGAGAAAGAGAGAGAGAGCTCTTCACCAGGGCCCCTGGAGAGTCACTCCCTCATGTAATCTTTACACACAGACTCAAAATCCCTATCCAGGCCCCCTCAAAAACACACCCCACAGGAACACATTCACCTCCTCACCTCCACTCTTCTTCTGGCCCAGCGACTGGCTGCAACGTGGCTGCAAAATCACCCTCAATTGGGTTCCCCAGCCATAGGCCCCTTAGTGGCAACGAACCCAGCGGGACAGAGCTGCAAAATCAGCCGTTGCCCTTCCCAGCCCCACCACGGCTGTTCTGCCAGCCTCTCCCAAATCTACTTAAAATAAAGTCTGCCTCGCACGCCTTGTCCCGCCAGCAACACGAGGCCACAGTCGCCCTGTCATCCCCCTCTGCCTCCTGGACGCTACTGCAACAGCTTTACCACCCACTTCCCCAAGACCCATCCATCGCCCCACACGTACGGGACCGACTACACCATCTCCCGCCTGGGTTTCCCTGCTTTGAGGAAATCCACCAGGGCTGTGGACATCACCTGTGATCACTCCCGGGTCACCTCCCCCTTTGCACCCCAAACACTACCTCCTGAAGTGCGAGGCAACCTCCCACCTCAGGGAACGCCTCCCACCTCATCCGCAGCCCGGACATCCAGGTGCCGCCGCCGCTGCTGCTGCGGAAAATCAGATCTGTCCCTCTGGCCACTCTCACCTCCACCGTTCGGGAGAAACCCCCCCCCCCTCCCCCAAGGTAGCTCAAAACACTGTCTTTTTTATGTTAATGCCATAATTCCACAGGGGGGGCTGCTATAGGCAAAAGCTCGCGTCAACCACAGTGTTGACAAAATATTAACAACAACAGAGAGAGAGAGAGAGAGAGAAGAGAGAGAGAGAGAGAGAGAGAGAGAGAGA
>JACEEZ010024540.1:0-2500 GCA_016584305.1 Chionoecetes opilio
TTTTCCTCTCTTTCCCTTTCTTTTTTTTTTTTTTTTTTTTTTTTTTTTTTAAAAACATACAAAAAAAACCGAATGCCTTTTTTGCTTCTAAAAAAAAAATTCTCATCTTGAAGAAGGAAAAAAAAGATACGGAAAAGTCAACAAGGAAAAAAAAGAGGAGGAGGAGGAGGAGGGGGGGAGGGGGAAAGGGGGAGGGGAGGAAGGAGGGGGGGAAAGAGGAGGAGGAGGGGGGGAAAGGGAGGAGGAGGAGGATAGGAGGAGGGGGAAAGGGGGAAAGGAGGGGAGGAGGAGGAGGAGGAGGGCGAGGAGGGCGAAGAGCTGAAAGAGGCTAAAAAAAAGAAAGATATTGGAGAGAGGAAATCACAGAAAAAGGAAAGCAAGAAGAAAGTAAAAATGCAAATGAAGGAAGAAAAGTGATGAAGGAAGAGGGGAAAAATAGAAAAAAAATAAAAAGAGGCACAGTAGTGAGAGAAAGAAAAGAGAAAAAAGGAGTAAAAGGAAAAAGGGGAGAATTTAAAAAATGCAAGATGAAAGAGAGGGGAGAGGAGGGAGAGAGGAGAAAAGAGAGAGAGAGAGAGAGAGAGAGAGAGGAGAGAGAGGAGAGAGGAGAGGAGAGAGGGGAGAGAAGGGGGAGGAGAGAGAGGAGAGAGAGAGAGAGAAAAGAGAGAGAAGGGGGGCAAGAAGGGAAAAAGGGAAAGAAAAAGGGGAGGAAAGGGAGGGGAAGAAAGGAAAGAGAAGAAAAGAAAGGGGAAGAAAAAAAAACAAAAAGGGGAAATTTGAAAAAGAAGGGGGAAAGGGAAGGAGAAAGGAAGAAAGGGAAAAAGAGGGAAAAAAGAAAAAAAGAAAGAAGGAAAAAGGATAGGAGAAATAAAATGAAAGGAGAAAGATGCAAAGGGGGAAAAGGAGGAAAGGGGGGGGGAGGAGGATGGGAGGAGGGGGAAGGGGGAGGGAGGGGGAGGAGAGGAAAGGGAAAAAAAGGGAAGAGAAAAAAGGGTTTTTAGGAGGGAAAAAAGAGAGAAAAGTATTTTGAAAAGGGGGAAAAAAAGAGGAGAAGGAGAGGGGAAGAGAGAGAGAGAAGAGAGAAGAGGAGAAGAGAGAGAAGGGGGAGAAGAGAGAGGGGGGGGGAAAAGAGAGAGAGAGAGAGAGGAGAGGGAGTAGGAAGGAAGGAGGAGAGAGAGAGAGAAGAGAGAGAGAACAAAAGAAGGGAAAAATTCCAAAAGAAGGAATCAAATTGAAAAAAAAGGGGAAAGGGAGTAAGAGGGAGGAGGAGGAGGAGGAGAAAGAGGAGGGGAGGAGGAGGAGGGGGAGGAAAAGGGGGAGGGGAGGAGGAGGAGGAGGAGGAGGAGGAGGAGGAGGAGGAGGAGGAGGAGGAGGAGGTGGAGGAGGAGGAGGAGGAGGAGGAGGAGGAGGAGGAGGAGGAGGAGGAGGCAGTGCGTGAGGCGAGGCAGGTGTGTGGAGGCAAGACTGAACACACCTGCACGCATAGGAATAAGGAAGCCCCCTCTGAAACACCTGTTCAATTACGCAACACCCTCTCACTCACTCACTCACTCACTTACTTACCCACTCACTCACTCACTCACCCCCTCAGCTAACCAATCACTGCCCACCCCTTGCTAGCTTGTACCTTGATATATTTTGTTTTATAACGCCTCGAATATCCTAACTATATATCTTGTTGTTCTATTACGCCTCGAATATCCTAACTATATATCTTGTTGTTCTATTACGCCTCGAATATCCTAACTATATATCTTGTTGTTCTATTACGCCTCGAATATCCTAACTATATATCTTGTTGTTCTATTACGCCTCGAATATCCTAACTATATATCTTGTTGTTCTATTACGCCTCGAATAACTTAACCCCTTCACGCCCAGATCTTTCCTTTGCTATAAAAAATTGTCTGTTGTTATACCATTACGAAAAGTAACTGAATATACCAAATTAGTTAGTCGACAAGGATACTAAACAGGTTAGATCCATATAATATTGTTTATATTAACTAAAATTCGTCTAATGGTACCTAAGGGCTATATTCAAGAATGCTCGTCAAATCCCGGCCGGTGGAGATTCTCCACCGTCGTACCCCCACTGGTTGCATCTACAAGAATTGTTCGACCGGTGGATATTTGACAGGCGTACCAACACAAGCGAGCCCAAAGCGGCATCAGTATTTTGACTGTTTTATACATATCTAATACATTTTACTAGTGAAATTTATCATTTCTGACATTAAAATAATAGCTTAGTTAGTGTTCGCCACTTGTCTGAGGCGTTGGTGCAGAAAAAATGGGCCTGAGTTATGCTTGCGAGTACATTTGATCGGCCCGCCGCCACTGCTCCACACAATGGCCGACCTCCACCTGCCGCCGCCAGCCGGCTTCCTCACAACTTCACACACCTATATAAGGCCTCCTGGACCTGATTTTACCTTAATGATGACACGTGTGCATTCACAAGGTATGCATGTTACTCTCGGTTGTGTTGAAAACTCAC
>JACEEZ010024540.1:7500-12500 GCA_016584305.1 Chionoecetes opilio
CTACTTCTACTACTACTACTACTACTACTACTACTACTACCACCACCACTACTACTACTGCATACTACCATAAGTTTTCATTACCAGTTTCTTCTCTATATTACTTTGCCATAAAATTGCAATGTTTTCACCTTCTACACTTTTTGGAAGCCACGCCTTTTGAAGAACAGCGGCCCCTTTGTGACGAGCTTTCTTCCTCCTCCTCCTCTTCCACCTCCTCCTCCTCCTCCTCTTCCACCTAATCCTCTTTCTTCTTCTTCCTCCTCCTCCTCCTTCTCCTCCTCCTCTGAGGGACACTTGAGAGGTTGAGTGTTGCCATCTATTTTACGCAGCACCTGTCTGTCTGTGTGTCTGTGTGTCTGTCTGTGTGTCTGTGTGTCTGTCTGTGTGTATGTGTGTCTGTCTGTTTGTCTGTGTGTCTGTCTGTATGTCTGTCTGTCTCTGTCTGCCTGTTCGTCTGTTTGTCTCTGTCTGCCTGTCTGTCTGTCTGTCTGTCTTTCATTTTGTCTGTCTGTTTGTCTGCCTTTCTGTCCGTGTCTATCTCTCTCTGTCTACCTGTCTGTCTGTTTGTATGTCTGTCTCTGTCTGTTTGTGCGTCTGTTTTTCTGCTTGTCTGTCTGTCTTTCTGTCTTTCTGGCTGTGTCTGTCCGTCTGTCTATTTGTCTCCCTGTCTGTCTACCTCATTTATTGTTATTATCTTTCTCACTATTCTCTCTTTCTCCTCCTCATTTCCTTCTTCTCCTTCTTCTTCCTCCTTCTCTTCTTCTTCCTCCTCCTTCCTTCTTCACTTCTTCCTCCTCCTCCTTCTTCACTTCTTCTTCCTCCTCCTCCTTCTTCACTTCTTCTTCCTCCTCCTCCTCCTTCTCTTCTTCTTCTTCCTCCTTCCTTCTTCACTTCTTCCTCCTCCTCCTTCTTCACTTCTTCCTCCTCCTACTTCTTCACTTCTTCTTCCTCCTCCTCCTTCTTCACTTCTTCCTCTTTCTCTTTTCCTTTGCACTTCTTATCGACAGTTATTCTTTGTAATTATTTGTAGCATTCACTCCTTTTCTTTTATCAAATTCTTCCTTCATTTAGTTTTCTTCTTTCTTCTTTCTTACTTTCATCTCTCTCTCTCTTTCTTTTTTTTGCCCCTCGAATTCCTTACCTCTCTCCTCTCCTCTCCATAATCAAATTCCGGGATAAAGAAAGTGAGAGAACGTGAGAAAGAAAGAAAGAATGAATGAAAGAAAGGGAAGGAAAACAATCCTAGCGAGAAAGCTTCCAAAATACGAGAAGAGAGAGAGAGGAGAGAGAGAGAGAGGAGAGAAAAGAGGAGAGAGAGAGAGAGAGAGAGAGAGAGGAGAGGAGAGGAGAGAGAGAACGGAGAGATAGATATAGAGAGATAATATATGAGAGAGAAGGGGGGAGGGTGGAGAGAGGAGATGAGTATATATATATATATATATATATATATATATAGAGAGAGAGAGAGAGAGAGAGAGAGAGAGAGAGAGAGAGAGAGAGAGAGAGAGAGAGAGAGAGAGAGAGAGAGAGAGAGAGAGAGAGAGAGAGAGAGAAGAGAGAGCAGGAGAGAGAGAGAGAGAAGAGAGAGAGAGAAAGAGAGAGAGAGAGAAAGAGAGAAAGAGAGAAAGAGAGACAGAGACAGAGAGATAAAGAGAGAGAAAATAGACAGATAGAGAGAGTGAGAGAGAAAAAAAGAGAGAGAGTGAGTCTTTATATACACTTTTCACACACCCAAACCTGTTATTGCATTGTAGCGTCTCGAGCAGGGATTCATTAGCGTTCGAAGCGTCTCATTCGCAAGGCTCTCGGGAGTTCGAAACGTCTCGGGGTTCGCGTTCATTAGGGTTCGAGACGGTGCACACGAACCTTTATACTTTTTTTAGGGGGGGAGGAGCAAGGAGGGGGGGGGGCAAGGGGGGCAAGGGGGCGAGGGTTATAACAGTTGATTGTTGCTTCTTTTTTTTAAATCTGAAATCGACATGAACATTGCAATTCTTTTTCTATTGTTTCTATTTATTTTCCTTTAAAGCTCAAAGATTTATCGATGGTTATTTTTGGGTTTAAGGTTTTGAAAGATTTTGGATTTATTTTCTATTTCGGAGCGGACGTGTGTTTTTTTTGTCCCTTGCTGTTTTTCTTTTTTCTCTTGTTTTCCCTTTCTCTCTTTTTTTTCTCTCTCTAGTTTATCTATTTTTCCCATTCTCTCTTTTTTCTCTCTAGTTTATCTATTTTTCCCTTTCTCTTTCTCTTTTTTCTCTCTAGTTTATCTATTTTTCTGTCTCTTTTTGTTTTTTTTCTCTCGTTTTACTATCTTTCCCTTTCTCTTCCTCTTTTTTTTCTCTCTAGTTTATCTATTTTTCTCTTTCTTTTTTCTCTCGTTTTTCTCTTTTTCCCTTTCTCTTTCTCTTTTTTCTCTCGTTTTTCTCTTTTTCTTTCTATTTTTCTTTTTTTCTCTCGTTTTACTATCTTTTCCTTTCTATTTCTCTTTTTTCTCTCTAGTTTATCTATTTCTCCCTTTCTTTCTCTTTTTTCTCTCTAGTTTTTTTTTTTTTTTTTCTCTCTAGTTTATCTATTTTTCTCTTTCTCTCTATTTTTTCTCTCTAGTTTTTCTATTTTTCCTTTTCTCTTTCTCTTTTTTCTCTCTAGTTTTTCTATTTTTCCCTTTCTCTTTCTTTTTTCTCTCTATTTTATCTATTTTTCCCTCTCTTTCTTTTTTCTCTCTTTCTATTTTTCCCTTTCTGTCTTTTTTCTCTCTAGTTTTTCTTTCTCTCTCTCTTTTCTCTCTAGTTTACCTATTTTTCCCTCTCTTTCTCTTTTTCCTCTCTAGTTTTTCTCTTTCACTTTCTCTTTTTTCTCTCTCGTTTTTTTATTTTTCCCTTTCTCTTTCTCTTTTTTCTCTTTCTCTTTTTCTTTTTTTCTCTCGTTTTACTATCTTTATACAGACAGCTCTTTTTATTTCTCATTTTTTTATGGCTTCAAACAAACGATTTATTTCTCATTCTTTTATGGCTTCAAACAAACGATTTATTTCTCATTCTTTTATGGCTTCAAACAAACGATTTATTTCTCATTCTTTTATGGCTTCAAGCAAACGATTTATTTCCCATTCTTTTATGGCTTCAAACAAACGATTTATTTCTCATTCTTTTATGGCTTCAAACAAACGATTTATTTCTCATTTTCTTATGGCTTCAAACAAACGATTTATTTTTCATTTTTTTATGGCTTCAAACAAACGATTTATTTTTCATTTTTTTATGGCTTCAAACAAACGATTTATTTCTCATTTTTTTATGGCTTCAAACAAACGATTTATTTCTCATTCTTTTATGGCTTCAAACAAACGATTTATTTCTCATTCTTTTATGACTTCAAACAAACAATTTATTTCTCATTCCTTTATGGCTTCAAACAAACGATTTATTTCTCATTATTTTGACTTCAAACAAACAATTTATTTCTCATTCCTTTATGGCTTCAAACAAACGATTTATTTCTCATTTTTTTATGGCTTCAAACAAACAATTTATTTCTCATTTTTTTATGGCTTCAAACAAACGATTTATTTCTCATTCTTTTATGACTTCAAACAAACAATTTATTTCTCATTTTCTTATGGCTTCAAACAAACGATTTATTTCTCATTTTTTTATGGCTTCAAACAAACGATTTATTTCTCATTCTTTTATGGCTTCAAACAAACGATTTATTTCTCATTCTTTTATGGCTTCAAACAAACGATTTATTTCTCATTATTTTATGGCTTCAAACAAACGATTTATTTCTCATTATTTTATGGCTTCAAACGATTTATTTCTTATTCTTTTATGGCTTCAAACAAACGATTTATTTCTCATTTCAAATTGCGTGATGAGGCTCTTTCCCTTTTTTTCCTTTTTTCTACTTTACTCTTTGTCTTACTATTACTAGACTATTACTTTATTATTTAATAGTACGTCATTTTTATTATACTATTACTTCACTATTACTATATACTTTCTTTACTATTACATTTTTATTCCAGGCAAATTATACGCATACTTTTTTTTACGGTTTGAAAGAATGCATTTTTCTTTCATTTCGAGTCGTGATGTTTTAACTTTTCTTTCTTTTTCAAACGATCTGATTATATTATTTACTTATTTGTTACTTATTTATTTATTTTACTTACTTACTTATTTACTTTTATGGTCCGAAATATCATAGGTTACTGGTTTTTATTATCTATCCATATTCATTTCGCACTATGACGTAACCTTTCAGTCCTTTCCTAATGTTTTCCTGCAGCCCTTCCTTTCATGTCACTCACAGGGCAAAAAATCAATCTTTTATGAACTAACAATACTTTTATGAACTAACTATACTTTTTTATTGGTTCGAAAAGTGTGACGTTGAATATATACTTTTCTCTTCATACTTTTCGAACACTACTTTATTGCCTATAGCTTTTTAACCACCTCTATTTTCTCTTTCAGTATTCTTTCCTCTGCCATATCATATTTTCACATAACTTTCTGTTCTATAGCTTTTTTATCCCCTCCTCATTTTCCTACTGTATTATTTCGTCTGCCATTTCCTTTGTTCATATTCGTTCGATGTTCCTAACGAGTGTGGTGTTGACATGCACATACGAACACACTTTAAAACTAAAACACTCTAACACTTAACTTTAAAACAAATTGAAACTCACACAAGGAAAAAAAAAATAGCGAGAGAGAGAGAGAGAGGGAGAGAGAGAGAGAGAGAGAGAGAGAGAGAGAGAGAGAGAGAGAGAGAGAGAGAGAGAGAGAGAGAGAGAGAACGAAAGAAATAATCAAGACACAGAAGAGAGAGAGAGAGAGAGGAGAGAGAGAGAGAGAGAGAGAGAGAGAGAGAACGAAAGAAATAATCAAGACCACCAGAGAGAGAGAGAGAGAGAGAGAGAGAGAGAGAGAGAGAGAGAGAGAGAGAGAGAGAGAGAGAGAGAGAGAGAGAGAGAGAGAGAGAGAGAGAGAGAG
>JACEEZ010024540.1:17500-20000 GCA_016584305.1 Chionoecetes opilio
AGAATATCGACCCCAAGCACACACACACACATATATATACACACGCACACACACATGCACACGCACACATGCTCGCACGCACCTACACACACATGCACACCCACACACATGCCCACACACAAACGGTAAGTCCATGAGTCTACGGAGTTAGTGAAATACGGAAAAGCGTTACCGCAGAGTTTCTTCCTGTAATCTAATATTCATAAAAGTGTTTTTAGCCCAAAATCCCCCTTCAAAATGATTCAATCAACATGGGACCAAGCCGCTTACCACCTACGATTTATTTGTGATTTTGTGAGCCTACTCTCATCAAAATTGAATTTATAGTTTCGGCTACCCACACAGACAGACAGACAGACAGACAGACAGACAGACACACGGCTACTCCTATAATATATTAGACATATACGTAATTATATATAGTTACGTTATTCAACACATAACTATACTAACTTGAATAGCCTACACATCCTAATATCAAGTTAGGTTGTTAGAAATTAGTTTTATTCATATATCTATAATGTGAGTGATTAGTGAAGTCAGTTACGGTAATATGATGTTCCGTCAGTAATTATTTGTGCTAATGAGATAGACGTGTACTCAATAACCTGTGCAATACGCCATTAATTAATCCAGAGTTTGCAGGTGTATAAATAGTATATGAAAATTGCGTTTATTAGGAAGATATAGGAGTAGGATTAAATGAGTTTTTGGTGTATTTTGAGGTGTGTGTGTGTGTGTGTGTGTGTGTGTGTGTGTGTGTGTGTGTGTGTATTATCTCACTCACTTATTATCTTTCATTTATTCATTCCTATACATAACCTTATTCACTCATTCTCTCATTACTCATACTCTTCCTTCCTTCCTCCTTCACACTCACACACACACTCACTGTCTTCCTACCTTCCTAACACGCTCCTTCCATCACTCATCTTCCTTCCATTCACTCTTCCCACTCATTCCCACCCACTCATTCCCACCCACTCATTCCCACCCCCTCATTCCCACCCCCTCATTCCCACCCCCTCATTCCCACCCACTCATTCCCACCCACTCATTCCCACCCACTCATTCCCGCCCACTCATTCCCGCCCCCTCATTCCCACCCACTCATTCCCACCCACTCATTCCCACCTTTCATTCCCACTCACTCATTCCCACCCACTCATTCCCACCCCCCCATCCCAACCACTATCCCAACCACTCATTCCCACCCACTCATTCCCACCCACTCATTCCACCCTTTCATTCCCACTCATCATTCCCACCCACTCATTCCCACCCCCTCATTCCCAACCACTCATTCCCACCCACTCATTCCCACCCACTCATTCCCACCCACTCATTCCCACCCACTTATTCCCACCACTTATTCCACCCACTCATTCCCACCCACTCATTCCACCCACTCATTCCCACCCACTCATTCCCACCCACTCATTCCCACCCTTTCATCCCACTCACTCATTCCCACCCACTCATTCCCACCCATCCCACCCTCATTCCCACCCATCATCCACCCATCATTCCCACCCACTCATTCCCGCCCACATATTCCACCCACTCATCCCACCCAATTCCCACCCACTCATCCCACCATCATCCACCCACTCTCCCACTCACTCACTCATTCTCTTATGAAGAAAAATATGAGCTTTATACATTTGCTCATAATATATCGTCCATTTTTCAGCTCCAACCTCATTGTATTTACCGAGCCATTCATTTCTTTCATTAAAATGTCTTTGAGGGCGAGTGTTGAATCTTTGAGGGAAATTCTCTTACAATTGAATATGTTTTTTCCACCTCTTTTTCCTCCTCCTTTGATAATAATAATAATAATAATAAAATGATGATAATAATAATAATAATGATAATATAACAATAATGATAATAATGATGATAATATTGTAACTCTAACATATATTCCCTATAATTTTTCTTGAATATGCTATCTCTCTCTATCTCTCTCTCTCTCTCTCTCTCTCTCTCTCTTCTCTCTCTCTCTCTCTCTTCTCTCTCTCTCTCTCTCCTCTCTCTCTTCTCTCTCTCTCACACCACACACACACACACACACACACACACACACCACACACACACACACACACACACACACACACACAGTCCCTTCCCTTCACATGAATTACTAATGCACCAAAATTAGGGTGAAGGAATACATTTTTGTGAGGGAGAAGGTGCTATACTTTAATGGAGGGAAGGAAGGAAGGGAGGGAAGGAGGGAAGGAAGGAGGGAAGGAGGGAAGGAGGGAGGGAAGGAAGGAGGGAGGGAAGGAGAGAGGGAAGAAGAGAGGGAAGAAGGGAGGGAAGGAGGGAGAGAAGGAGGGGAGGAGGGATGGAGGGAAGGAGCGATAGAGGGAATGGCAAGGAGGGAAGGAGAGAAGGGAAGGAAGGAGGGAGGGATAGAGGGAAGGGAAGGAAGGAAGGAGGGAAGGAGGGAATAGAGGGAATGGTAAGGAGGGTGAGAATGGAAGAAAATAAG
>JACEEZ010024542.1:9003-25464 GCA_016584305.1 Chionoecetes opilio
TTTTTTTTTTTAGTGTTTACCTACCCTTAGAGACATTGCAAACTCAGCCATTGAATAACTCGGCAAGGGCCAGAGCCCCTATCGTGCCGAGTTAAAAGGCTTTTTTGTACTACTTTTCCCTAATGACGAAGCTACAAAGCTCCCTCATGGTCGTAACGAGTAGGAAGTTGTGACTGGCTAAGGCGTCATCCGTCACCAGCCATGAAAAACGTTTTAAAACTTCTCGACCATAACAAGCCAGCGAGACCTATTTTCCGGGCAAGAATGGCATGCCAGACTGCCTCTCCTCCCGCCTTCTGTCCCCGTCATCTAAACTAATTCTCGTTTTATTTTTAATGCTTGCGTTTTAAGTAGTTTTAATGTATCAGATAGTAAGATATATAAGTAAGGAGCCTGTGTTGCTAGTGTATTGGTGGTAGAAGGTGTGTATGTGTTTTAAAAATAGTGAATATTTGTTATTGGGCGGGTCCGCGGCAAGAATTTCTCCGTCACTCACTGCCCCGCCAGCTCGCCACAGTCACCTCATCATAACATCTTTAAATCACCCTTATTTAAGGTGACACATGGTGCTACATTGATTTAGAAAATGACACGTGTATATAACATCTCACCATAATCACTAAGTTGTATAATAACGAGTGATAAGACGTTTAACCCTGCCCAAACCTACCATGGCGGAGGAGGCGGCGGCCTGCCCCGTCCGCCGCCTCCCCTCAAAAACTGCCGTCACCCCCCCCTCACCTGTGCCTTCCTGAAGAAGACAGTCAGCTCCTACGCCTTTTATAGCACCATAGGATATCACCATGATCATAGATTCCTCAAAGGGTCCTCGTTTTCCTACAAAATAATTCCAAGGGAATCTACGCTGGCGACGGACATCGGCCGCCGCCCCACAAACACAAAACCCCGTTATCAGCTGTATAATATTTCCTTCCTAAAGAAGTCAGGTCAGCTCCCACGCATGTGATAGCCCATAGGATATCACCGGGGATCATAGGATTCCTAAAGGGGTTCTCGCACCCCTACTAATATTACCAAATTTTATTATAGCTTGAAAAATGTCTTTTTTTTTCTCTTTTTTTTTTTAATTGTTGGGGTCCTGGAACCAAACCTGTATTTTACCATTAGTTATGTTTTTTCGTTATACGAGATTTTCGCTTTACAGTATGCCAGGTGGAACCTACTGCTCGTATCTTGGGGACCCTCCCTGTATTGAATATTGCTATTAGCCCTAAAAATAGTAATGCCTATACATGACTACTTCTTATCACTAGGCCCCACATAGAACGATAAATGAGGTCGTTCTATGTGAATTCGCTCTATTGAACACATAACCTATGGAAAAATTGATATTGGTCGATCGGTCCATACCCGTACATTGGGTGTCCCAAGAATCATAGAGGGAAAAATTAAACATTTTTTTTTTCACTTGCTCGTGTTTTACTTCTGTTCCACATGCTAAAAAGGGTTTCCTGTGAAATTAGATGAAATTCGGGAATATTTAGGGTCCGACAAACTGAACAATTTTCTAAAAACTTTCAAAACAAAGAAAAACTAAAAACATCCCACATTTTTAGAAAGAAACTTAAAAGGAAACCAAAACAGACAGTTTTCATTGTTTCTATTCAGAAAGCCTTCTTTTTGAAGGCCCTCCTTCTTTTCCCGCCCCACAATTTTCCCGATGGTGGTGCTACTGGAGGAGATACTTCTCCTTTTCGGCCGACTTCGGGGAACCCCAGGTAGCGCTGGACTAGGGCGTGCCCCGCTCTGCGGCTCGTTGACCACTGGGAGGCCAAGTGCCCGTTTCCGAGCGTCCTTGAATGGGTCGTCCTCCTCCCATAATGCCGGGTCCTTTGCCAGGAAGCCCTCGTCCGCGTCGAGTTTCTGGAAGAAGGACCGTGTCCTTCGGAAGTGACGAAGGACGAAGGGGGGAAAGACATCGTCATCTTTTTTCCCTCCAATCGCATGAGTTCCTTGTTCGAAGGCGGGCTTGTCCAATCCTTGACCATCTGCTTCTTCTCCTCCACTAAATCCTTGAGTTGAAAAAGGCCAGTCCCCGCGTTTTCCTGGGAAACGTACCACAGGTGGCGTCGCAGGGCTTTTTTCTGCTGCCTTGGCAACGGTTTTTGACCCAGGGTATGTCTTGAGGATCTCGAGGAAGAGCACGCGTTCAACGGAGTTTTCCACAGAGATCGGTGCCTCACCCCTTGCTTGCAGTACACCAGAGCAACAAAGAGGGCCCTCGTTCCACTTGGGCCTTCTCTCAACCAGTCAGCGACAGCTGGGATTTCAGCATCTGAAGCTTGAGGCAGTAGATGGCCTTGGCCATCCACCGGGCCTTGATGGAGAGCTCCACGACGGCGGAATGGTTTGGCTGGACCTTCCCCCACCGGGGAACAGGTAGGAGAACGGAAAAAGTTCTTCATAGTCCTCGCTGGGATGGTTCTTCGACATCAGAAACCCCCCTTCAGGAAAACCAATGCGTCGTCCTTCAGCTTGCTGGGATGTCATTGTGGCGAAAAACTCTACGAGGGCCTCCGATGTTTTCCACCATCTCTCTCTGCGAGGAATCCCCCGAAGGCCCTCGATCACGGAGTCGTTTGAAGATTCCAATGTCAGACCAGGGAAGAGCCGAGGCTGGCTTCGAAGACATCCTTGAGGATCACCTCGTGGCATGATGGCGGCAGGCCAACCCAAAACAAGCTTCGTCCGAGTTCTTGCTCAATCCGAATGCAGCACCTTGCCTGCCAGTGTTTCGAAGCCGTGGTGTCGAAACCCGAAGGCGATGATCTTTGTCCCTGAACGCCCGCTTCGTCCACACTCCTTCAAAACCACTGCAGCCCCGTTTCTGCCAGTCGAATCCCGAGCTTGCCGGACCCCAAGAGGACTCTGCGTCATCTTCCCCCCGTGAGGAGGACGCGATGCGGTCCTCCGTATCGCCAGAGAGGGACGGGAGGAGTTTTCCGTCCCAATGCAGGACCAAACCCCTCAGGTATCTCCTGGGTTTCCCCAGTTCCACGATCTTCTCGGGGGCTTGCTCTCTCCCCGCAATTCGTGCTCGATGGACCGTACTCTTCGAGACCGCCATACTCCCAATGTCCCTCCAAGAACTTGAGCGTAGCTGCGAACGTTGACGTTGCTTGCCGCACCGACAAATTCTCTCGATCGCAAGTTGAATGAGGTTAAATCCTTCAACGGAGATCGTGGCGACTGTTTGAGTTTTTTCCTCTGGCTTTCGGGATCCACGAGCTGGTGATGACGTCGTCGACACGGGACTGCTGCTGCTGCTACTGCTTTTTTTTTGAAATTTCCGCCCTTTCAGTCAGCCTGGCATGTCGCTGTCTTCACGTTCCCGGAGCCGCTTGAGTCGAGTTACGCGCTCGACCCCGCTTCTCCACCTTCTTCGCTGTCACGAGGTCATTCCAGCCATGGATGATTCCCCTCTGTCTTCTCTCTGACTCCATAGGAACCCTTGTCCTCGTCCTTCATGTCTGCCCGTTGGGGAGGAGGAGTGTGCGAGGTCGAAGATTTCTTGGAGGTCTCCTTTGAAAATCTCCTCATCCATACGATGTTTCGGCCTGTCTTTTTTCTTGTTCTTCTTGAGGTCATTGTACGCCCCTTTTCCAGCTTTGACAGCTTCGTGCCGGCGTGTATTACTGTAGTTGTCGAAACCCGGGGCAACCCGAAAGGGGGGAACCTCCCCCACACCGCCTTCCTGCTCCCGCTCGCCGTCTTCCCCATCTCCCGGTGGTGGTGGTAGTAGTGGAGGGACCGGGTCCTTCGTGGTAGCCGGGCTCCGGTGATTTCATCGTTGGCCTTGTCGATCAGCCAAAGATTACTAGGCTCTTGTTGCCATGTTGATAACCTAAGGGAGAAAAATGTGGAAAATTTTGAAAAATCCTGAAAATTCGAGTCACGTCGCCTAAATGTTCACTTTGTCGGGACCCCTAAATATTACTCAATTCCCCCCAAAATTTCAACGCAATACTGTTTTACTATGAGAGAACCGGAAAAACACCGAGCGTGCAACATTTCAAAACTTTTGCATTTTGGGACACCCTACCGTACATTTTATACTCATTCACACCCATGCATACCAAACTATATAAATGATAAGTTATGCATAGAAATGATGATAGGCATATTGTTCTTACCTAATCCTAACAGGGATTATGTATAGGGGCGAGGGGGTTTCGTGCCATAAGCCTAGCTTGACTCGCTTGCGTGCCTCGCCAGACGCCCCGGCTGGTCGGGGCTCGCCCACTCACAGCTGATAATTGTAAACACTCCTCTCCCGCCATCCACATCCTCCACGTCCCTTGTCCACACCATCCGAGAGCCCTTCCCCCACCTTACCACCGAGGGCTGGGGATCGCCTTTCAGTGGGTTCCCTCCAAGCTGGTATCCCAGGCAACGAGGTGGCTGATTCTGCTGCCAAGTTGGCCTTAACAGAAGTAAACACACCCCCTTTCCTCTGCCGCTCTCCGCGGCCAACGCCTCATGTCCCGGGTCTGCTGCTTCACCTGGAACAACAAGCTCAGGGGTGCCCTCTGCATCACCCCCTGGGCAATCCGGCAGTGACTCTTCCCCCCCACCGTGGATACGAAAAAATCCCGCGTCATCGATGTCAACCCTCATCTGCCTCCACCCGGGCCACACGACACTCACGACTCACCTGCACCGTCTCCGTCTGTCCCCTCTCCGTCTGTCCCCTGACCCCCACTGTCCCTGGTGCAGGAATGTTCGGGAGACTATTGAACACTTTCTGCTGCAGTGTCCGCGTTTGAGCTTGACAGACGATCTACAAAGCAATCCTAAGCAGAAGAGGTCGCAAGAAGAAGAAGAAGCTTCCACTCACCATGTAGTGCTACACTCTCAACTTCTCGCCCTGAACGTCGCCACCTGTAACCTGCCCACCCTGCTGGCGGCGGCGGGCATCCCCCCCCTCCCGGCAACACGCTGTCATCCGCCTCACCTGTGCCTTCCTGAGGAAGACAGGTCAACTACCACACCTGTGATATCATCATAGGACATCACCAGGGCTCATAGTGTTCCCCAAGGGATCCTCGTAGCCGTAAAACAACAACAACATAAGAAAATAAGGAGCTACAAGAGGCCGCAAGACCTACGTGAGGTAATTCCTGTACCTATGATGACAACAATGCAGTCATGGTTACGAAAGAACGCTACGTTGTGGTGCTTAACAAGTTCTGGAGGGGACTTGGAACTCGCCGTAGTGTGAACAGGGATGAGCAATGGTTCCACCAGGATGGAGCAACTTCACACACAGCAAACATCACGACGGAGTGGCTGACGGAGAGATTCCCTGACCAACTTATCAGCAGGCGTCACGAACCCGAGTGGGCCCAGCGGCATTCACCAGATTTGAACCCCACAGATTTTTACCTGTGGGGGTTCTTGAAGGACCATGTCTAGGAGCATCGCCCTCAATCCATTGCTGAATTGAAGCAGGCTGTCACCACCAAGATTAAAGCCATCAAGAAAGCGAGTGCATCAGAGTGATCACAACTTGGCTCTCCGGATCCAGGAGTGCCTGAGACAAGACGGGGGTCTCTTTTTTTTCTCTTTTATTTTTTTACATCTGTGCCTGTAGCAACTGTAGGCAGTGACCTCTAAGGGTGGGATGGTAGGCCCTGGAGGTTCACTTGCGGGCTGTGATGGTTGGCCCTCGCCCATGGTGGCGCAGGCAGGATTGTTTAGTGACGCCTACATTAGAGGTTCATGCCCCCCCCCCCCCCCCCCCCCCCCCCCCCGTCTTCCAATGCACTCGCATTGAAAGTAAAGTTAATGGGCAGGGCATGCGGGTGTTCTATTTCACTCGACGGTGCATAAATATTTTAAGCGATTTATGGTTCTCACTCGGGATCGAACTCTGGTCATTGAACGCCACTTGGTGACGCTAACCACTCTGTTACCACCTCCCCATTTGGAGCAGGTGTTGAAATATATTCACCTCTTGTGGCAGACTTCACCCCTTGGCTTATATTTATTGTTATTGTGTCACCTATCAGGTATATAGTCATTTTTAGTGTACCTTGTCTCATTAATAAATTATTGTCAAGTGAATGGGTTTCCACCTTTTGTGGCCACCCTGTATTGGTCTATACAATACAAAGGTTGCATGGAATGCTTGATTCCTATAAAATATTGAGAAAGGAAGATTTTGTGGCAGTGTGTGTAATGCGAGAGGGGTTAGCTGAACTGAAGAGACAACCCTCACAGCAGGACACAGTTTGATGCGTTTAGTGCTGTAGCGAACAATTTACATACACACATTTCCACTCCAACACTTCCAACTTTTGCTTTCAGCTCTCTTATAGGGTTAAATATCCCACAGGACTCCTCCTTGTATTCCCAAATTTCACTCATCAGCTTCATCCCTTGTATAGTAAAAGGAATATTGAATAGATTTTAGATTATTCCAAGCCCATAATTTTGCAAATGTTTTTGATTTTACTCCTTTCAAGTATCATGCCGCTCAATTGCTCCACTCAGAAACGTGATGGAAGCCATGGAGTGGCTGCTGGAGCAGGGGAGTCTTGAAGAGGTGGAAGGAGACTGCATTTTCGGTGGCACCAGGGACGTCACTGCTGATACCACCTCTAGCTCGCCGACGACAACTGCCACCAGTACCACCACCACCACCACCACCACTGCCACTGCCACCGCCACTGCCACCGCCACCGCCACCGCCACCGCCACCCGCCACCGCCACCGCCCCCCGCCACCACAACGACTAGTCCTACCCCCCTCAACCTGTGAACAATGACGTGCCTCAGGATCCGGCCCAGAAGGTTCTCAAACCTTCCTCCAGTACAGGAAAAAGTGGTTCCAGGTACATTATTAGTTATTTTGGAACATTTGGTTAATACGTATTTTAAAACTTTAATGTGGTGTAAATCCTTTAGTATCATATATTATATTCAGTTTCATTAATTATTTTTTCATTGTTTGTCCAGCTTAGAATAGACAAAAACAGAGTATTTTACTCAGATCTTAGGCAAAAAAAACTCACTTTGAATGTAGTCACAAGTCACAACCATCAATTTTCTTATGTTTCACCCTCACGTTTGAGAGAATGCCTCATGTAACTTATGTTGGCAACTGCTAAGTACCTCACATACAGCCACACTTACCTTCCTATACCCTCGCCAGCCAAACCCACAAGCCCTCCAGGAACTCATGCGTATGGGCTTTGGGGAAGAAGAAGCCATCAATGCCCTCAGGGTCAGCAGCAATAAAAGGGAAGTTGCGGTGAGTTTTATTCGTATCTTACATTTATGTTTTTTATATTGGTCATATTCATGAAGGTACTACGCATGCCTCATTGCATATTTTCATTTTGTCAACTCTGGAGACCCATGACTAGAGTTTTTTACTACAGATTTCAATATTTATCGCCACAAATCATCCTTGCGCTCTGGAAAGAGCATAATTTATGAAAATATTTATCATTTACATTAGTGAATATTTTGTGATTTCATAATGAATGGCTTGTCTTGCAGTGTGAAGTGTTGCTGGGCTCCCAGACCGTGCTGCCGGAGGACCAGGGCCTCGACCGGGACTCCCCCATCATCTCTGCCATCCTTTCTTAAACCTGTCATCCAGCTAGCATTGCCAAGCCAAAGCCCTCTTTTAGGCAGTTTTTAAATACAGTCTTCACACGGTATTTACTTCATTAACATGATCAATAAAGGTTATGTACACCTCTACGCCAACAAACTCGCTTGAACTGAACCAAGCCAGCTTTCATTAATGCCTGACAAAACAAGACTAAAATGATCAAAGGCCCTGGCCATTGCTGGCCCAATAGGATACAGAAAAATAAGACGTAAAGGAAAATACAGGGAGGTCCCGTTTAAAACGGGTATTCGGTATACGAGAAATAAATGATACGAGCTGAAAAATTACGTCTATTTTCAATATACGAGATCGAAAATCCAATGCTACGACATTCAACTGGGTGAGTACAATTACCAAGTTCAAAAAGTGCCCCTACCACGTATGCATCTGGGCTGTATGATGATGTTGTGGTGCAAAACCCCAAGCTTGGGGCCGCACAACCGGGCTAATTACCCCTAAAGGTCAGCCAACACCTGGGGTGGACCTGACTCACGGGTAAAAGGGAGTATTGTGGTGGCCCAAGCTTGGGCCGCACACCTGCTAAATTTGGGGAGGTGGTAGCGTCTCCGCTGGCGTTCTCGTGACCCGAGTTCGATCCCCGAAGAAAAACCAAAACCTTTCTGCAAATGTCGAGTGGCCTAAAAACACCCCCACATGCCCTGCCCATCAACTCTACCTTCAATTGCGAGTGCATCGGGGGACACGGGGTGGCATGAGCCCCCTAATCACAGGCGCACTATAAGAATCCTGCCTGCGCCACCATGGGTGGGGCCCAAACCCTCACAAACCCTCAAGTGACCTCCAGAGCCTACCATCCCCAGCCCTGGGTCCACCACTGCCTACAGGCGCTATAGGCACAAAATGTAAAAAAAAAAAAAAAAAAAAAAAATAATAATAAAAATAATAAAAATAAATAATAATAATAATTACCCCTAAAGGTCAAACCAACGCCTGGCGTGGACCTGACTCGCTCGTGACCCAAATTCCTCCCGCAACTCCCCTTGCTGGGTTCCCGCCCTGGCTTCCTAGACCACTTCTGGCATTTACCTCCACCCAGTAAGAGGAACCAGTCCTCCTCTCTCTTTTCCTCGGGGCTTCCTCCGCTGTACTACATTCCTGCTAAAATAACCCTGTGTGTACTCTGTGTTTGGTGTAACCCGGTCTAGCTAAATGTACACAAAAATGTCCCGATTTAGATGGCAAACGTTTTTATGGGCAGGGGAAAATCTGACACCCTCCCTTGCCCCTTTCCCTACCCACCCTCTCTTGTACACGGGCCCCCCCTACTAAAACCTTTTGGGGCTATTTTCTCTTTCAGAATGCTTTTTTTACAGAATAGGTATACAGTGTGGGTAAATTTGATCTGTGTATTTGTTGTTTTGGTTCAGGGGGTCCCGTTATACGAGCATTCATATACGATAACCGTGATACGGAAAGTGTAAATTTGGTCTATTTTCAAAATACGAGATCGAAAAACCAATTTACGACATTCAAACTGGGGGGGGTAAAAATTTAAACAATTTAAATTTACTAAAATTTTTAAATAAATTTACTGACTATATGATATTGTTTTTACCAAGGGTTTGTACATAATAAATCTAAAAATATGATAATTCTGATGGCACGAAAATGGGGCCTAAAAAAAAATTCATATGCGGGACTGTACAATGATTCAGATGCGAGAAAAACGGGGTTTTTGGACAGTAAAAAGGGTCTGCGCACCCCCTTTCCCTTGCCCCTTTTACCCCCGGGTCCCCTTTTCTCGAGCCCAAATTTCCACCGCCCACCAAAGGGCGTCCGCGAAAAGTCCATACAACGTCTTTGTTTTCTTGTCCCATGTATGTAGTTTGTCCCTTGTAAAATCTTTTTTATTTTTTTTGGGCGGGTTTTAAAACTTAATGTGCTTATTGTGACTTTTTGTGCTCTTTTCCTACTGTCTGTCACATTTTTTTAATTCACTTTTTTTGGGTGTGGTGCTGGGGGTTGACCACGCGGTGACCACGCGGTGTACATACTTTGGAAAAACGGGAAGTTGGCGGTGCCCTTGCACCCTTTTGGAAAACCCAGTCCCTCACAATTTTTTTTGAACTAAAACCGATCTTATATAACGGGGAATAGGGGTGATCGGGTCTCAGTCAACTGTGGCTCGGGCCCTATATCCCCCTGAGCAAAACCCATTTTCCCAAAATTTTTTTGGTGCCCGGCTTTTTTTGGTAATCGAGTGGGGAGTGTTTGCGTTTTTATTTTAAATTTTAATGTGGTTATGTTTTTTGTGTGCTTTTTTCTTTTTCCCAGAAGTTTTTTTTACAGAAAAAGGTAGTAAAAAGTGTGGGTAATATAGCGCTGGGGTGATTGTTTTTGTTTGCTAAGTTTTTTTAGTTTCCCCAAAAAAACATGTTTCCCGGGGGGGGTTTTATGTTTTTTCGTTATACGAAAATTTAACTTTAGGGAAGTAATGCCAAAAGGGAAACCCTTTAATTTGCTCGAATTTTTTCGGGACCCCCCCTGTAGTTTTTTTTAGCTTAAAAACATGTTTTTGAGGGTTTTTCCGGGAACCCAAACAATATTTTTACCATTATTTTTTATTTCGCTAAAACGAGTTTTTCCTTTAAGAGTATGCCGGGGGGAACCTAACTGCTCGTATCTTGGGGCCCCTCCCTGCAAAATCCCCAAAACCGCGGGGAAAGCATTTCTTTTTAAATTCCAGTGAATTTTTTTGAATTAATTTTCCCCCAAAAAAACCCCCGAATATGCAGACCCCCCGTTGATCTTTTGGGGGCCCTTCGATTTGGTCCCCAATGGGTCTTGGAACTTTTTGATCGCCCCCTCGTATATAAAAGGTGTTTAAAAATGGTGTAAAAATTGACATAATTTAACCTTTTTTTTTATCTTCTATCTTGCACCCCTGATGAGGGTGGTACGACAGTCCCACCCCCCAACTGTGGCTCATGACCCAGACACACATCCTTTTTGTGAGCCAACCCATCCGGTCTACCAGGCAAAAAAGCACAGTCCTAAAATCGGGGCCCTGCCCCACCGGCATCCCCGGCTGCTGCCTCCCCTGAATCATCAGCATCCAATTCATCTTTATCCTCAGTCCCCATCATCTGAGTCTGGGGTTTCCCAAGATTTGTAAACCTCCTGGAGTAACCGGGGGTTTCTGGGGGGAGGTGTGGGCATACCTATGGATTTCCTTTTTGTGAGAACTAGTGAAGGACCCATCCCCAGTTTTCAAACCTCCCTAACCCTGGCCCTGTCCCCAATCTTCCCTCACTGTACGTAACAGCGTAAAATGGCACGATCTGAGCAGCCTTCAAATTTGACCAACTGGCTCTCTGCCTGGCCACCCATCGCTCCTCTCCCCCCCGCTCCTCCCCTCCCCCAATAATTTCCCTTTTCAGGTTTCTCCCCAATAAACCCCGAAAGCCAATTTTCACCCCTCTGGTTCGCCCTTCGGGGTTTTTGGAGCAGGAAAGGGGGGTACCAGATTGCCCCAAAGGGGGGAGTTGAAAATTTGGGGGTCAGAGTCCTTTTTACAACCTGGGGTGTAGAACCAAAATTTGCTCCTGATGTTAGATGGAAGACTCACTCACGATTCACGGCCATGGGCACACGTAAAACAAAGGGAGAAGAGAAAAACCTGGGGTTCTCAAGGAATTTGTTGGGATCACACCCTAACATATTTTAAAATTTAAAGCGTCATTGTACGTAACAACACCAACAAACACACACAAACACACACACAACAAAACACACACACACACGGTCCTTTTTTTAAGGTATACTTTACGATTTGGGGAAAAAAATAACATATTTTTTACCATGTGCCCCATTTTCCCAAAGGTAGGGGGAGAAAACTTTGCCCAAAAAACAAAAATTTTCATAAAGCAACCATTGTTAAGCCCGAAAACCTGAAAAGTATGAATATAGTTTTGCAGAGCTAAAACTGCCCGTACAAAGGGTACTTACTACATAAAGAACTTGGCACTTTGGGGGGGTGGATGGTAAAGTACGAAACCCGCAAAAGCCCTTGGTCATCAACCAACAGGGGGGAGAAGGTCTTCCGCGCAAAAGACCATTTAAAGTTATCGCCGGGGGCAGGGGTGCGGGAAAAACAGTTTTCCGGGGCAACAGTCCGAAAGGGGCATGGGCATTGCGTTGAAAGGGGTTTTCCTTGTAGGGTTTTGTTACGGTAATCATTTATCAAGTCTGGGCCCCGTTTGTCAATGCTTAGTAGATAAGACCCGTCAGGGCGGGTTCAGAAAGAAATTTTTTCCGATCTGCTGTTAGAGCTACAGTAGAAGCTCGATCTAACGGAATGAGGAATTCCGATACTGGAATTCTCAATTTATCGGAAGTTTTCCGGTATATCTACGGATTTCCAGTACGTATTCTCCCACCACCCACGCGCATGAGTTTTGTTTCGTCACCCGGGCTGCCAGTCTGCCCACGCCGTTCATCCAAACTGCAATAGCTCCATGCGTGTCTGACTTTACTTTCCTCCTACGGCCCTATACCACATTATTTCTGCAACCATGCCTAAAGTGCAAATAAGGAGGAAAAGGTAAGGCTTTCTCTTACCACCACCACCAAGCGGTATAGAAGAGGTAGCGGGAGGTGAGTAGGAGTCACCTGGTGCTGAGGGCTGATTTGTGATCTGGCTAGGGACCTGGGATTACTAGCGCTCTCTAAGGATTTTTGTCTGGTGTTATCATTTGTCTGGTGTTACAGCATATCAGTATTCCAAACCGCGATTAGAAGAGGAGCTGGGTTCGGTAAACAAGAAGGGTCTGGGCTCATTTGATAAAGGGACTGGCCTCAAAGTCCCTGTAGAAACAGGAGGAACATCATCATCGGCCATGGGGAAGCCGTGAGGTAAAAGTGGGCGATTATGAGTAGACCCCTAAAAACCCCTATGAGGGGCAAGGCAAAGTGGTATCGTGGGTGTTCGTTACCCGTTGCACCCTGGGCTTTAGACAACTGGCCTGAAGCCAGCCACATATCCCTTCAGCACGGCTCACACACCTTAGTAGAAATAAAGGATAAAAGGAGGCAGAAGATTAGAGATATTGGGAAGGAGGGTAAAAAAACGGGACCAAGTTCACCTCACCCGCCTTATTACGCCACTCCCGGGGGTCACCATGTGAGAGTCCCCATGCAGGCTCCCTTCCCATACCAAGCAACTCTCAGCAGGAAACATCAACTTGCCCCAGCCACGAGTCTTGGTGGCCATGGCCGTGGCCTCCGAGAGGTCTGGGTCTTGAGTTGATGCCGTCACAAGAGTAGGCAAATTTTTAGGTTTTCAGTGCATTGAAATATTTCAATACTCTTACCCGATATTACCAAGCTACCAGATGATATTTAGGAAACTGAGTCTACCATTGTGTTCATGATACATTGCTGCATATCATGAACATATAAAAATTACAATAAGACTACACCTATATTAAGATAGTTTGAAGGAAAGTAAATAGTGTAAAAATATTCTTTCACTTCTTTTGCTTCAACTCGCTGTAACTCCTTTAGTTTTGCTCGCATTGAATTGTCAATTACTGTTTCGAAATTGGCACGCTTTTCCAATTATTTTGGTATGTAGCATGTACTGAAAAAGAAAAAAGCATTTAGTCAAAAGGGCCAAGAAAATAAAATAGTGCAAACTGGCTCCTTGACGGGTGAACATCACTCCCTACAGGAGAGATGAGTTCCATGAGAGCTATCAGACGCACCCCCATCACGGCACCAGTTTGCAGTAGTTTTACTTTTTTGGCCCTTTTGACCACCTACGTTTTATCTTTTCGGTACATGCTACATACCAAAAGGAAATCAAAAAGGGATTAAAATCGGAAAAGGCTAATTTAGAAAAAGGGATTGAAAATTCAATGCGAGCAAACTAATGAGTTACATCGAGTTGAAGCAAAAAAAGTGAAACAAAATGTTTATAAACTATTTTACTTTCCTTCAATTATCTTAATACTGTAACTTACTGGTCTTACTGTAACTTTTTTATGTTCATGATATGCAACAATGTATCATGAACACGATGGTAGGCTCAGTTTTCCTAAATATCATCTGGTAGCTTGGTAATATTGGGTAGGAGTACAACATTTCAATGCACTGAAAACCTGGAAATAAGTCTACTCTTGTGACGCCATCAACTCAAGACCCAGGCCAGGATCTCTCGGAGGCCACAGCCTTGGCCTCCTCGACGACGGATTGTCACTTAGACACAACCCGATGGGACGGATCGGTTTCAGGTAGCGTGCCACATGCTCATATAGCCGAAGTTTGGCGCTGACGGACTATGCAGGTAATAGGCCTCAATTCAGTCTCCACGGTGCAATCGCTGATTTGACACGTAATCATCCCAGCGATACCCCTGATTATGTGAAGACGCTTTTCACCAAAGGCATCGATTCACCTCTTCAAGTTGCTATTTAGTGTCCATGTCTCGCATCCATAGAGTAAGACAGTGGATCACAAGCGACTTGAAGATCCGGATCTTTGTCTTTCTGCACAGGTACCGATAATGCCAAATACTCGTGTTGAGCGAGTCCATAACACCGTGGGCTATGCCAATCCACTGTAAGACTTCTTGATGTGACCCACGTCATTCTGAACTGCACTACCAAGGTATGTAAAACTTTCCAAGATCTCAATGTCCTCGCCGCACGCATGAACAGACTGTACCCAAAGGCTTTGCTCCTCGTGCAGTGCTTGAGAGCCATCATGTGACAGCAGGCCTGGAAAATGGGTTCAAATGTGAAATTGTGAACTAGAACATAAAAGTAAATTACTTGGAAATCACCACAGTGCACTTTAAATATCAATAATTAAGCACTAGAGTTATTTAGTAATTCAGCCTGCTGTCAGCTACTCTATAATATGGACTAAATAGCATAATATGGGAACAACATACACCATTAATTTATATTTTGTAATACTGGAGGATGCTGCACAGTCTACAGCTGCTGTTTAATTCATACAGGAATTCTATGGGTGTATGAACTGCTTACCACTCGATTCAAAGCAGTTTCATGATAAATTGTACACAGTACAAGGTACTCTTCAGATTCTAAACCTGAGCATATCCTAACATATACATTGTCAATTTGGAAAGTTACACAGCTTTGCCCTCACCCAGACACTTCCCTACTATGATAACATATTGTTTTTACTCATAAATGATGCTGTGAGTATTTTAGCCCTATAGCCATGTTAATAAATGTTAAACACTGCATCGAATTTTACTGGAATCCACATTTAGGGTGTTCATAAACACGATCTATCAGGGCGATCTTGATAGAAGTTTTTAAGTGATAAAGGGATTTAATAAAGGAGGGGTAGGAAAGTTCTTACGGGTTTTAACCAGGGTAGAACTAGAAGTAATGGATTCAGCTGGAAGGCGTAGATTTAGAAAGGAAATAGGGAAAAACTGGTTCACAAATAGGGTGGTGAATGATTGGAATGGACTCAGTGGACAGGTAGTTTATTGGGGAGCTTTAAAGAGGGGCTGGACAAGTTCATGGATGGGGATGGAAGGTGGATGTAGGTAGTGTTAGGTGACAGGAACTACCACGTGTAGGCCTCGCGGCCTCTTGTAGCTTCCTTATTTTCTTATGTTCTTATGTATGACAAGCTCATACTAAAGATAAAGGTAAAGATGTCTGCATATGCTAAGCTGCACGTGGCTTCGGTGCTCATCTCCGTCACATTGCCTTTGAGCCTGTGGCTAGCATGCCTGGCTACGAATCAGCAGGCCCTGGATTGAATCCGGGCCAAGGCCACCCTACCCAGCTGTTCATCCTCCCTTATGGGGTTGATAAATGGGTAACTGGTAACCCAGATGTCACACTAGCCCTGTGACCCGGGGCAGCGGGCCGTCACCCACCACAGGCTCCAACAAGGCTAATGCAACGGAGATAGCACTGAGGCCACGCACATGGCCTCATTCTCACTGGACTCAGTGAGGCTAGTCCTCACTGGACTCACAGTGGCCTCAAAGATGGGGGCATATTGCCCCCATCTTTAAACTGAAATGGTTTGGACATTTGGAAGGAATGAGTGAAGATGACAAGAATGACATATGAGTAGGATAGATGCAGATGTGAGAAGACTACGTCCTGTTAAATGGAAGATAGTGTTGGGGTACATGAGGGAGAGGACTGAAAGATCTAAAATGCGGTGCATGGACTGGTGCAAATGAGATCCCTATGCTGTGGCCACCCCCTCGGCCTAGACTCTAGAGCAGTGGTTCTCAACTCGTTTCAAGCCATGGACCACTAGCCCAATTTGAAGAAAGAAATCATGGACCATCTCCTTTTTTACTTTAAGAGATATGATGAAAAAGGGTCGATTTTAAAGGTAGGTAAAGGATTGGTTTATAAATATATATCCTGTAAATATAAAGTAAATGGAATTTTCAGAAATAAATAAAATTAGACAGCTAACATTTTTGTTTCATATATATTACAGTTCATTTCCAAATATCGTGAACGTCCTGTGGACCACTAAAAAAGTTATCATGGACCACCAGTTGAGAACTACTTCTCTAGAGGGAGTTGTATGGAACATGCACAAACTAGACTAAATTATCATTATGAATAACCTGATGCATCCTTATTGTGTTTTTGTTTGGACACCCCAGTTTACTCAGTAACTGAAGATATGGGGTATGATTAGTATGTCTAATTATCTTCGTACACCTGAGCTTTGTCCCCCGTCTTAAAGTTGATGTGCTATCTTTTTTAAGTTTTTTTTTTCCCAATAATTATCAAATAAAAATTGTGCCCTTGATTAAAGGTGCTCAACACATTTCTC
>JACEEZ010024543.1:2500-27500 GCA_016584305.1 Chionoecetes opilio
TATATTCCGTCAAGTTCAAGCCTCATACATTCTCTCTCTCTCTCCTACCTATTCCTATTTCTTTTAGGCTTTCTCTAGGCCTATTACAGGGCTCGGCAGCTACCGCATGTCGTCCCGACAAGACTTCTGTTTCTACTAAATGTGAACAAAATACATGGTGAAATATTTCTCTCCTAATACATTTTCACAGAGTATGTACAGTCTATCAGTCTATCATATTATACAACATAAGTAATTCATTTAGCTGTGTTTCCTAGTATAAAATCCTATTACACGTTTCATGGCACATTGGACACATGCTTTAATTGTCTCATATGAGGAAACTTTATGTGTATTAGTCTTCTGTACATAAATAAAATTCCAATTAATCCTATAAGTATAGACAAAACAGTAGGTACAATGAACAACATGTACCAAGTTGACTGATTTAATTATGTGGTTGACAAATTGCTGGAAGTACGCTGGTTGAGTCTTGAAATTTTCAACGGAGATTTTCAACCTTACTGGTAAGTTTACATTAACTTTCTGAGAGTATATTTTCTTTCGTGATTTCCATAGTTTTCTTTCTGTTAGCATTTGTACAAAAACTGTCTGAGTGTAACTGACATTGATCAGGTATGCTATGCAATCCATCAACTGAGGCAACTTTGGGATTAAAACCTGGACATACTATTGAAATTGTGGTTTTGTTCGGGAAATATAAATAATGCGAGTCCTGGACAGTTTCATGTCTGCCTGAGGGATGTGAGATTTATTGAAAATGGCAGCGTGTTAGTATGGAAACATTTTTCACTAATGAAGATGCACAAGATGCACTAGGGCTTGATTAAGCGTGAAGAAACGAGCTAGACATAAATATAGAACCAAATTCGTTCGCTTGCAATCTTGTAAGTTATCTTATGAGATTGAACTTTCTTTTAAACTGTCAACTGATAGAATATCATTTATTGGATTCGTAAAGACTGTATCAATTTCCAAAACTGAAGTGTTGAGTCTCATTGGAAATGGTATTATTTTGTAGATGTTGTATATTAATTCTGAAGAAAAGGATATGTCAATTACTACTGATGTTCCATTAAGGTAAGAGGTTAATAGACGGTAGTATAAAGCGATATTATTCTTTTCACAGAAAGGCTTAAAATTCCAGTCATTTTTAGCTGTGTGTATTATTTCCATGAGCTGTGGGATTGGCAATAAAGTTGAAGTTACATGTCCAGAATTCGCCAAAACTAAGCCTTGTATAGTAGTTTCAACACCTGAATGCAATTCCAGCAACTTAAGATACATTTGATCAAGGAGTAGGAATGTGTCCAGTGATTCTTTAAGGTCGAACCGACTTTCGCTTAGTTGTTCCACGTTCTCTGTAATTTCAGCAATTGTCTCCAGTACTTCGTCTACATTGGCTTGAAGTGTGTCTAATTTCGTCAAAGACTGTTGCAAAGTTTTCATTGTATTTCTCAAATTTGCATATAATCCTAAGTTTGTTATTGCTAGACCTGCAAGTCCAACAATGGCTGCGACTATAGCTATACCTCTTTTACTCCTATGATTTTATAGAAAATTGTTTTCCAAATAGTGACTTTGTTTTCAACATCTATTATCTTGTTCCATAATCTGACATCTTTGACTTTTAGTCTATCCTTTGCTACTTGTATTCCTTCCTTGATTAATGTCAGTGTGTCTCTAATATAGGTTCCATTTTCCATTTTCAAGAGGATTCTCACTGATTGGTTTACAATTATCACATATCCTACCTTCCTTACTAATGCTTCGGGCCTCACAGGGTCCCAGGCCAGTGCTAGTGACGCTAACAGCATGCATGTCATCAATCTCATGGTTTTCTCTAAAAGGATTTACAATCAACACCTAATTCCAATAGCATTTCATTTACATATGCCTCAAATTCGTCTTGTAAGAAAAATTCAGTTACGTTACAAACTAGCAGAACTTGGTTGGAGTCTTTCTCGCTAAATTCCTTACAATAGCCTCTCAATTTCTTCCTGTAATCATGGTTTTCATTTGTGTCATTTAACATGTCTACATTTCTACTATGTGCGCATGTGTTTGTTTCCTCTGTTGTATTTTCAAGTGATATTTCTATATCCTTATTTGCTATGTCTGTTTGTTTAGATTTTCTGGGTTTTCATTTTCTTTCCTTTTGAATCCTTTTTTTCATACCCTTCAGTGTAATGAGGTTTACTGTGGTGACTGTGTCTAAGAATATCTGGGTTTTCTGTCCGTCTGCTATTCCGTCTATAAATTCTGCCGAAGGTTGCGCTGTTCAATGGATTTACTGTGTGACTGTGTGTATACTTTCAGATTTATCTATTATGTAATTATCTATATCTCTAGATTTATTTTCTATCTATATTTGTTCCCATCTATTTCTTTCTTCCAGCATGAAAATGTTTGCGTCCGTATGGCGTTGCATGCCTGAGTTCTATGCGATCTGTGCTTATTAATTCGTGATTCTCAAAGTAGTGTTTGTTTCCAGTCACTCTCGTGGTGACTTAAATATTGACAATTATTGCATTATATTTTCACATAGCAGTCTTTCGCTACGTTGATCTGTTTTCCTGTACGTAACATATTCGAGTCGCGTCGGGCGGCGACGTGAAACACTTCTGTCATGGGTATAGTCACGAGTGTCACTCCTAGCTTGTGCGCGGCTCATGCTTGTGCGCGGCTTGTAAGTCTTGTCTTTTCCTGGGTGTGCGCTGTGGGCACTGTTATGGAGCATCTTTAATACTTCTGGGACTATTATACTAACTGTTTCACTATACCTCGTGTTACATCTTTGCTTATTATTTCTGCGTTTCTGTATAGTAACCTATTGCATATTTTGAAATCGTTTATTTTGTATTTAGTGGGTAGTTTTTGTTCTTGACTATCTGTCGGGTTTGCTAGGTACGTTACTACTTTGTTCCACATGACATCCTTTTCAAGTTCTGTGCTGACTAGGTCTGTATGTGATTAATTCTTCAATACTGCATATTGATGTCTTTACCTCTGTTTCTGGGCTTATGTTTCTGGAGAATGTGTCTGCGGCTATGTTTTTCTTTCCTGGTATGTATTCAAAACTGACTTCATAATTCTGTAACGTCGTGAACCATCTGGTGAGTCTGCCTCTAAGATTTTTGTGCTTGAACAGGTTCTGTATTGCTGTGTGGTCTGTCCACACTCTTATATTGGACCCTAACAACATGTCTCTGAATTTTTTTAAACAGTATATTACTGCTAAAGTCTAGCATTCTGTGATGCTGTAATTCTTTTCGGCGGTTGTACTTATTCTAGATGCATAAGCTATCGGTGGACTGTTCCCTTTCTTTCCTGCATTAATATTCCTCCTAGCCTTATATCTGAGGCGTCGGTGCATAAGATAAATTATTTCGTGTAATCAGGGAAGATTAGTTCTGGTGAACTTGTCAGTTTCATTTTTAGAGTTTCAAATGCTTGCTTTTGGGTTTGTCCCCAAGTAAAAGTCCGGTTCTTTTTCAATAGAGAGCTTAGTGGTTGTGCTATGTCTGCATATCCCTTTATAAAGGTTCTGTAATAACCTGTTAAACCTAGGAAACTCCTTATTTTCTCGACTGTGGTTGGCTCTGGTAAATTTATCACGGCGTCTATTTTGGATTGTACTGTTCTTAATCCATGTTTCTCTATTTGGTGTCCTAGGTAAATAACTTTGTCTTGTAGGAAGGTAAATTTATCCATTTTCACTTTTAACCCGTGGGCTGCGGCAATCCTTCCGGAAGGCTCTGCTGAGCGACTGCGGCATGCCTTCCGGAAGCGCAGTTTTCAATTGCATACAAAAACCGCGCCAACATTCGTAGAAGTCTACAAACTGTGTCACATGTACGCCTTGATGTCATCCCTCGATACCGTCCATCTGCCTAACCTACGGCAGAGGTTACCTAGTGGTATCTCTACGCCGGGATACCACTCCTTGGGTTTTTTTCCCAAGATCTTGGGATATAGGCCATGGCCTTAGGATATGTTTTGTCTATCTTGGGATTTTTGGAGGGATTATTCAAGTATAATAGCTCCAGTGCTTTAACTCAAGGTAAACATATGTACCGTATTTAGGATTCAGTTTCAATGTTTTCTTAACGACCTTGGGATATTTTTGTCTATCTTCGGATTTTTTAGGGGTCAATCTTGAGTCAGTCCTAAATACAGTACACATGCTTATTTTGTGATAAACTACTGGAGAAATACTTGAATAATCCCCTCAAAATCTTGGGAAAAATCCCAAGGAGTGGGATCCCTGACCCCACCTCAGAAGTCTCTCGCAAGCGGTTTGGTGCCATTCGCGCTAGATATTTCAACTCCCGACCACAACCACACCACAACCCCATACGTTTGGTTAAAAATTGACATATTGCCGGATGCGGATTTTTACTACCTTGACGTTGATGTAATGTTTATCCAATTCTGTAATGGTCACTGTTACACTCACATTGCCGCACTGTGGGCACTAAAAGATTCACAGCTCCCGCAGTCCCCGTGTTAATCTGGCTGATGCTAGCCTAGAAAATACTAAGTCTAGCTTCTTAAAGTGTTCCTCTGCCGTCTGTGATACTATGAGTATGTCATCTAGGAATACACTGTATGTGTTCCTTATTAACCCTTGCAAAACTGTGTTCATCAGTCTCATGTACGTCAAAAGACTATTTGATAATCCAAATGGCATTCATTTAAACCTGTAGTGTCCAGTCGGTGTTGAGAAGGCATTCATATCCTTGGATTCATCCTGCATTTCTATCTGCCAGAAGGCTGTCTATAAATCTATTGTGCTAAATAGTTTGTTTTCTGTTCCTAGACTGCGGAGAATATCTGAGATTACTGGTAATGGTAGACGATCTGGGATAGTGCGTTTGTTTAACTCCCTGTAGTCTATGACTCGGCGTACTGAGCCATCTGATTTCGGTACTAGTATGAGGGGAAAGGTCCGCTCACTATCACTTGGTTCAATCACATCTTGTGTGAGCATTTCACTGATTAATTTATCGAGTTTGGTGAGCTTGCAGTGCGGTAGTCTATATGCTGGTATATAAATGGGCTGTGTACCTAACTTTAATTTTATTTGATGTTTCAACACGTCTGTCCTGCCTAAGGCGTCCTCCGGCAAAACAATCGCGTTCGTGTGCTTCGTTAGCAGTGTTAAGAGTTCTTGCTCTAAATCAGGTCGACTGGTTGGCTTAAGATGGTCTAGGAGATCTCTCCCTAATTCTACATTTTTCTAGACTGAGCAGATGAATGGGTTTCGTGCATTTTCTGAATTCTGATTTTCATTTATTATTTTAATCAGATGTTCGCATACTTGGAATAACCATATTTGGGTTCCTGGTTTCAGAGTGACGTTTTTGTTCAGTGTAGTACTCATTACCATAACTTCTAGTCTCCCATTCTCTGATTTATATACAGCGGAATCAACCTGTTTCCCCTTTACTCTCATGGATTCCGGCATTGCAATTACCTCTGCATCATTCTTTAATCCTTTTAACTCCAGTGTCACCTTGTTAATTGACAAGGCATGCTGCCTCTAGTGTCGAATATATCACATGTCCTGAAACAATTTTCATGGCTTCATCTGGACCTTCTATTTGTTTGTTTGGGGTTGTCTCATCGTACTTACTACTTGATGCTACCATTTCTTGTCTGGTATTAAGGGCTGTGCTTGTCTCTGGTGTGATTCCACTACCCACCGGTCTCGGTGTTGTGTGTAAGTCAGGGACCTGAAGGTTAAGGGGTAATCCTTCAAACTACCGTCCTATAGCCTTGACTTCCTGCCTTTCTAAAGTTTTTGAATCTATACTTAATAAGAAGATTCTTAAGCATCTATCTGGTCACAATCTTCTATCTGATCGTCAGTACGGTTTCCGTAAAGGGCGATCTACTGGCGATCTTCTAGCTTTCCTAACTGAATCTTGGTCATCCTCCTTTAGGGGTTTCGGTGAAACTTTTGCTGTTGCCCTTGACATATCAAAAGCTTTTGATAGAGTCTGGTACAAATCTTTAATTTCCAAACTACCCTCATTCGGTTTCTATAATTCTCGCTGTAACTTCATCTTAAGTTTCCTTTCAAACAGTTATATTGCAGCTACTGTAGACGGAAATTGTTCTTCTCCTAAATCTATCAATAGTGGTGTTCCCCAGGGTTCTGTCCTATCACCCACTCTCTTTCTATTATTCATTAATGATCTTCTAAGTCTAACTCAAAGCCCTATCCACTCCTACGCTGATGATTCTACCCTGCATTTTTCAACGTCGTTTATTAGACGTCCAACTCAACAAGAACTAAGTGATTCACGGAGAGATGCCACCGAGTGCCTAACTTCTGATCTTTCTATAATTTCTGGTTGGGGCAAAGCAAACCTTGTTTTGTTCAATGCCTCAAAAACCCAATTTCTTCACCTATCTACTCGACAAAACCTACCAGATAACTATCCCCTCTTCTTCAATGACACTCAACTGTTTCCTTCTTCTACAATGAACATTCTAGGACTATCCTTTACTAAAAATCTGAACTGGAAATCTCACATTTCATCTCTTGCTAAACCAGCTTCTAAGAAGTTAGGTGTCCTGTGGCGTCTGCGTCCTTTTTTATCTCCCTCCCAATTGCTTGCTCTCTACAGGGGCCTTATCCGTCCATGTATGGAGTATGTCTCACATGTTTGGGGAGGATCCACTCATACAGCTCTCCTAAACAGGGTCGAGTCAAAAGCTTTTCGTCTCATCAACTCCCCTCCTCTGACTGACTGTCTTCCATCTTTAAATCACCGACGCAATGTTGCTTCTCTTGCTCTCTTCTACCGTTATTTTCATGCTCACTGCTCTTCTGAACTTGCTAACTGCATGCCTCCCCCCCTCCCGTGGCCTCGCTGCACAAAACTTTCTACTCATTCTCATCCCTATTCTGTCCATCTTCGTAATGCAAGAGTTAATCAGTATCTTTACTCTTTCATCCCTTTCACTGGTAAACTCTGGATCTCTCTTCCAGTTTCTATTTTTCCACTTTCCTGTGACTTAAATCTTTTCAAAAGATTAAAGAGTAACAAGACACCTCCCGAACTAAATTTGCTCACCCCTCTTTTTTTTATATTATTCTCTTTTTGTCTTCTTTATAGGAACTGGCAACTAAGCAGGCTTTGTGTTACCCATTTTTTGTGCCCTTGGCCAGTCCTTTGTGACGTAAATAAAAAAGATAAAAAAAAGATTGTACCCTTCTCTTTGGTATATCAGTAGCCTTTGGTCGCTCTGCCACGCTATTCTGCAGGTTGGATTCACAATGTGTGTCCGTGTTTAGTACTCCTATAACTACTTCCGGATTGAGAAATGATATGAATTTGTAGGAGCAATGTACACCACGGTCTGGTGGAGATACCGTAATCTCTTGTTCTCGCATCGTTGCAAATCCAATTAACAAATCTCCAGGGAAGAATGGTTTGTCTATCACCATGGCGGTTATATCGAAATCAAAATAATCTCCTATAGTGACAACAGTGATCTGCGTTTTTCCTACAGTATTTAATTTTTTGCCTGTCACTCCTTGCAGTGTGTATGGTACAGGTTCAATGAACCTAACTCCTGGTTTTACTTTGTTTAATATTTCAAGACTTATGATGTTCACCATGGATCCTGTGTCTAGGAAAATCTGAGTAGGCGTTTTGTACACTTTGCCTTCTATCAATGGGCCTTCTGTGTGTTTGCTAACTCGTATTATCATTTTTGCTTCCTTTTCTGAATTCTCGAAGTCTTCATTCTGACGGATCTTATGTCCTACTTGAAGAGTAGTATTCTCTTCTTCGTGTTTATTTACGAAGGGGGTCCTGTATGAAAATTTTGACCTACTCGAAAATTCTGTGCGCGTCGAGCTCGGCAGTCCTGCGTTTTGTGTCCTACTTGTTTATGATAGTTACACCAAGGTTCCTGACAGCAGTTTCTCTCGTTGTGTCCTGCATATTGACAATTTGCACAATGTGGTTTATTGTAACAATCACTCACTACATGACCGGGCTTACCGCACTGGTAACATTCTATTTGTGTAGGGCGTGGCCATGAAACACTTCTCGTCCTATTTTCTGTTGGACCCCTACTACGTGACGTAGGTCTACTGGCCCGCGTTCAGGGTTGAACATTACCGGTCTGCGGCGGTGGTGTGTGCGTTGATCGTACTGGCATCACATATGAATGGAACCTAGGGTTTGTCTCTGCATATCCCCGTCCTAAGCAATATATTTATCCTAAGGACAATGTTTCTTTCAAGTCCTTGTAAAACTTTTCGCTTGTTAAGTCATCACAATCATTAAGGATTTTCGAAAACATTATTAATTTGGTATACTAGCGTCACAGACATATGATCCCCGTTTCCTGGCAGTGTCCACCCTGAAGTCTTGAGCATTTTCTCCATGTCCTGTCCCCACAAATCAAGCTTGGAAATGTACTCGGTAACGAGTTGCGAGGAGGGTCTCTTCAATGCTAACATTTTAACCATAGCTCTAAGTGGATCTTAGTCACTCTTTTTGGAGAAGTATTTCCTGAACACTTGAACGTAATCATCATAATTGTCGAGATCCTCTAACTGTATGTAGCAGATAACATGTCTTGCTCTACCATTTTCGGCATCAACATTTTGCTTAAGAACCTCTATTTTCAACTTTTTCAAAAGTGATTTTCTTGTTGATTATCAGGGTGTCTACTCTATTTTGGAATTTATTTACCTCAATTGTGTGTGGATCTCCAGAAAATGTAGGTACACCTGCGACTGAGGTGCTAATTTCGTGTCTTACTACACTTTCACTGCCTTCATTAACCATTTTGGCGTTTGTATGCTTGAATTGATTCTACGATATAATATGGTTACAATAGGGCTTTTTCTGATCGGCGTCTTATGACCACGTGAGGTTGGTGACATTTACAAAATAATTAACTTCATACCTTGTCTTAGCGTCGAGATCGGTTGAGAGAGAGCAGCGGTTCTTATCACAACGTTCCCACCGGGAAACTGGTATAGGGTACTTCTTGAAGTTACTCTTGTCTCAATCACAACACATTCATGCCACTTTATCTGTTGGTACAAGTTGTATTAGTTCAGAGTCAACTGCATATATATACAACAAATTGTTTTAAGGGGAGCATCTAATGGAAATTCATATCTCCATTATTTCTTACCCAATCAAGCTGAACATTTTACACATAATAGATATTAAAATGTACATTATTTTGTTCAATATTTTTATATCTCCAAAATCTATGGTTTCAGAGTTAATAGCCATTTTGTAGATTTCACCGTATATTTAAATCAGATCTACTATACAAAAAATTAACTTACGATATTTTGCTTGACATGGTAGGTAGACAAGACATTATGCTACATCCCCATGCCAGTAATTATAGATGGGATAAAAATTTATTGTTAGGGATTTTTTTTTTTACACTATGTTTTTTCGACACTTATTTCCTAATGATTCTTCAATTAAATAATAGGATTTTCAGTTAGAGCAATAATCTGGCATGCAATTATTTTCCGTTAATTCTTCCATTGAATAAAGAAAACAGACTGTATATTGTTTGGTAACTGTTTGAGAAAATCTCATTTAAAGTTAAAGATTTTTGGTTTTGAGAAAAACGCGTTCAAAGTTTTGCTTACCATTACTTACACACTAAAAAGTAAAAAAAAAAAAACCCATTATGAAACAATGTAGAAATTTATCATAGAATATAATTAACTGTGTAACATACTCAAAAAACGACATTTTCAGTAAATAGTGCATGGGGGTGAGGGAGGAATCTATACGACCACCTTGCACGCCCCGGCCTGGTATGAAGAACTTTCCTGCTTGGCCTTCTTCTTCCTTCCAGTACTGCTTTGTTTGTCGCTATCCTCTGCTCTTTTCTTCTTCATTTTGTTTTTTGGTGTCTGGTGTCTCTTTCTATCTCTTTTATCTTGGGCAGAGGCGGTGTAGGCAGATGTTGCAAACCTCCACCTTCTTCTTACACTTGCCACAAATCATATTGATGCACAGATTGGGCAGCTGTGTACTGATCAAAAATACATTCAAGGATGGCACCTTCTATGGATGAATGAATGATGATATGGATGAATGAATCTTTTATGGAGATGAAGATGTGAGAGGTAGTTCTGGACGTGGCTTGGGGTGTCAAGAGGTGGTTGGACTGGTGCAGTCTTGTGTGGCTTGTGAGGGGCTTGAAGTGCACGCCACGGCGGGCGGGTGCGGTGACCACCGACCCTGCTTTACATTATGCTGCTTCTATTCTTCTCTGTAGCTGTGTCTGTCTTGCTGCTCTGCATATTTCTTGTCTTCTGCGTGCCTTCTTAGTTTTCGCCATTGTGAGCTTCTGAACTGCAGACAAAAAAGCCTACGGTATTCCTACGTCATGGCGAAGAGGTAACTGTTTAAAGATACACACTCTGGTTTCCTTGCCAGACATACATTTTCAATGCAAAAAATCCCATATTTCTAGCTTTTAGAGGACCCAGATTAGCATTACTAACATGGGGGGCTAACACGGGACCTTTAATTCTGAGCCGCAGACCTTTTAATAACGGCACTAGACATTTAAATTGGTGCGGACGAGTTGCCCCTGGCGATGTTCTAAGAGAATATGGCAAAAAGTAATAAACTAATATTTTAAGGTAAACAAGCATAGATGGGACCCTTAAAGGGATAACTTATTATACTTCTCGGTGTGTAGAGTTGAAGTCCCAGGGTGTTGATAAACAAGGAATGTCCGCGTCAGCAGGCGTCTGGTAGTCTGGCGTGGTGGCGGGCGGTGTAGTCACTCACTTATGGTCTTGATCCGGTAAATGTGCAGGTGATGGCAGCTGAATCTTCTTCTGTGTCCACTGTAGGTGTCTTCGGTCTTCTTTTCTTCTTTCTTCTTTCTCTTCTTTCTCTTCTTTCTTCTTTCCCTTCTTTCTTCTTTCTCTTCTTTCTTCTTTCCCTTCTTTCTTTTTTCTCTTCTTTCTTCTTAGTGTGTCCTGTCTTCTTTCTTGTTTCTTTTTCTTTCTTGTGTACGTGCGTTGTACTGAGGTGCTTCTGAAAAACGTGAGTGAGCGAGAGTGAGTGATGAAGTGAGCGGAATAAAAATATTGCAACGTTGCGACATTGTGTTGTGGTAGTGTTGTGGGCGCGGGCGGCGGCGAGTCACTCACGTACGGACGTGATCTTGTGACTGCGGTTGATTCTTCTTCTAGGACCTCTTGGTGGTTTTTTTCTTCTTTCTTGCGCTGCGTGCGTGCTTGATTGTCTTCTTTCTTGTTGCTTTGCTAGTTGTAACACGTAGCCTTGACTTAGTTTGTCTGTGGTGCAAGTTGTTTGCTCTTGCTAGGCGTGTTGTTTTCACAACAGTCAACAACATGTTTTGCTTGGTCTCGAGTCCAGAGACCAGTCTCTTCGGAGAGAATTCGATCCCGTTATGCTACTACCACTGTAGTAATTTCGGTGGTTTACTTAAACAACAGTGTTTGTTGTGTTGCAATGGTGTCGGGATTGATTATATAGAATTTTCCTTTTTCTTTATTTATTTATGAAATTAACCCGTGGGCTGCGGCATGCCTTCCGGAAGCGCAATTAAAAAAAACATACAAAAACCACGCCAACATTCGTAGAAGTCTACACACTGTGTCACATATACGCCTTGATGTCAGCCCTCGATAACACACACCACCATCTGCCTAACTACGCTGTACGAAGATATATACCACTCCTTGGGTTTTTCCCAAGATCTTAGGATTTGGGTCCTGGCGTTGGGATATTTTTTGTTTATCTTGGGACTTTGGAAGTATTATTCAAGTATTTCTCCAGTAGTTTATTTCAAAGTACGGTACAACGGTACCTATGCTTACCTTGAGATAAACTGCTGGAGAAATACTTAAATAATCCCCTCAAAATCTTGGGAAAAATCCCAAGGAGTGGCATCTCTCACCCCACCTCAGCCACGGCCTTCTATATACAAGGCCTGACCGATGAGCCGTGACGTCATCAGCCTCGGTCATCTCACCCGCTCCGTCCTCTCCCTAGCTCTGTTCGCTACGTATATTTTACAGTAATTTATAAATGCTATTTATAAATGTTATCTCCGTAAATGTTTGTTCTATAATATTATCAAATAAAAAACAGTAAAACACGCTAAAGAAATGCCATTACGAGACTATGAAGAAATATGCATGAACTTATTATTATTATTCACTTCAACTCTTCGCCATTTCAATCTTTGCAAGTCAACATTTACCAGGAAACATATCAATAGAAGCGCAATTTTATTAGCTTTCCATTGATATATTTCGTTATCTGATAAATGAATTAGAACCATGCATAAATTAGCGTTAACTAAATAAATAAAATCATCAATCGGGTAATTTTCCCGATTGATGATGTTATTTATTTAGTTAACGCTAATTTATGCATGGTACTATAGTCTATTCACTTAAGCCTGGATTCCTGGGCTGGGAGCTGCTCGCTGCCTAGCCGAGTTTGTAAGGACGTCGCTGATCGGCTGATAGACTCGGGCTGGGTGGCGATGGTGGTGGTACTTGCTCCGCCGCAACCCAAAACCCTTGCGTTGCCTCAGAAAAATATTCATATTTCTTGGCTTTACTCATCTCTTACACAAGATAGGCCTATTTTGTTTGCATCAGTAAATCAGGCAGTGATTGTTCAACAACAACACGCCATTCATAACTCAATAGGGTAAAAAATAAAGTCATGACTGACTATCACAAGAGTAGGCGGACTTTTAGGTTTTCAGTGCATTGAAATGTTGTACTCCTACCCGATATAACCAAGCTACCAGATAATTGTTATGAAAGCTGAGCCTACCATCGTGTTCATAATACATTGCTGCATATCATGAGCATAAAAAAATTACAGTAAGACTACACTAATATTAAGATAATTAAAGGAAAGTAAAAGAGTGTATAAACATTATTTCTTGCTTATTTTGCTTCAACTCGCTCTAACTCCATATGTTTTGGTCACATTCAATTTTCAAGAACTGTTTCAAAATCCTTATACTTTTCCGCTTCCTGTGGTATGTAGCACGTACCAATAAGGAAAATAGTAGGTGGTCAAAATGGCTAAGAAAGTTAAACTGTTTCAAACTGGTGCCGTGACGGGTGGAGCCTCTGATAGCTCTCCCGAAAACAGTCTCTCCTATATAGGGAGCAATGCTCAGCCGTCACTGTGCCAGTTTGCAGTAGTAGTTTTAACATCTACCATTTTGGACCACTACACTTTCCTTATTGGTACGTGCTACATACCACGAAGCGGAAAAGTATAAGGATTTGAAACAGTTCTTGAAAATTGAAATGTGACCAAACTTATGGAGTTAGAGCGAGTTGAAGCAAAATAAGCAGAAATATGTTTATACAAATCTTTTACTTTCCTTAATTATCTTAATTAGTGTAGTCTTACTGTATTTTTTTTATACTCATGTATGCGCAAGTATTATGAACACGATGGTAAACTCAGCTTTCATACACTTTATCTGTAGCTTGGTATTATCGGGTAGGAGTACACATTTCAATGCAAATGAAAACCTAAAAGTCCGCCTACTCATGTGATAGTCAGTCATGACTTAATTTTTACCCAATTGATTATGAATGGCGTGTTGTTGTTGAACAATCACTGCCTGATTTACTGATGCAAACAAAATAGGCCTATCTTGTGTAAGAGATGAGTAAAGCCAAGAAATATGAATATTTTTCTGAGGCAACGCAAGGGTTTTGGGTTGCGGCCAGACAAGTACCACCACCATCGCCACCCTGCCCGAGGCTATCAGCCAATCAGCGACGTCGTTACATACTCGCCTAGGCATCGAGCCGCTCCCAGGAATCCAGCTTAAGTGAATAGACTATAGTTCATTTATTCTGATAAATGAACTATAGTCTATTCACTTAAGCTGGATTCTTGGGAGCTGCTCGATGCCTACCCGAGTATGTAAGGACGTCGCTGATTGGCTGATGCACGCGGGCTGGGTGGTGATGGTGGTGGTATTTTGGTAGCCTCAGCCAATCAGCGACGTCCTTACATACTCAGGTAGGCATCGAGCAGCTCCCAAGAATCCAGCTTAAGTGAATAGACTATAGTACCATGCATAAATATATAACGTATAAATATTCGTATAAATATATAAACGAAATATATAAGTGAATAGATAACATCATTACATACATTACCGTCAACTAAATAAATAACATCATCAATCGGGTAATATTCCCGATTCATGATGTTATTTATTCACTTATATATTTCGTTTTCTGATAAATGAATTAGCACCATGCATAAATTAGCATTAACTAAATAAATAACATCATCAATCGGGAAAATTACCCGATTGATGATATTATTTATTTAGTTAAAGCTAATTTATGCATGGTTCTAAGTCATTTATCAGATAACGAAATATATCAATGGAAAGCTAATAAAAGTGCGCTTCTATTGATATGTTTCATGGTAAATGTTGACGCGCAAAGTTTTAAATAGCGAAGAGTTGAAGTGAATGCAAGTTCATGCATATTTCTTCAGTCTCGTAATGGCACTTCTTTAGCGTGTTTTAATGTTTTTTATTTGATAATATTATAGAACAAACATTGACGAAGATAACATTTATAAATAGCATTTATAAATTACTGTATAATATACGTAGCCGACAGAGCGAGACTAGAACCCTCCTGAGGAGAGATAAGGAGAGGTATGTCAGGAGTCTCGCTGAGGATGTCGAGGGTCATTTGAACACTAATGACCTCCAACCCGCCTACCGAGCCCTGAAGAAGCTCCGTTCCAAGTCTCCTTCTCGGGCGAGTGCTATTCGAACAGCAATGGGCGCCTCGTGTCGGACATGGATGGGCAGATGGCTCGTTGGGCTGAGTACTTTGGGCAGTTGTTCACGGTGGACCCTCCAAATGAGCAGCTTCACACCACTGGGTTACAGGCAGTGGATGCCGATCCTCCCATTGACGAAACCGCACCCTCTCTTGACGAAGTCAGAGAGGCTGTAGCAAAGTTGAAGGGTGGAAAGGCAGCTGGTGTTTGTAATATCAGTGCGGAGCTCCTCAAAGCTGGGGGTGAGGCCATGATCCGCGGGTTGCATGCTGTCCTGACTACTGTGTGGCAATCAGGTACCATTCCTCCTGACTGGAAAAGGGGGCTGGTCGTCCCTATCTGGAAAGGAAAGGGTACCGTCAGGACTGCAACAATTACCGCGATATTACACTGCTCAGCGTACCAGGCAAGGTGCTTGCCCATCTATTGCTGACACGAATTCGCAGTCATCTGGTGAAGCATCAGAGACCTCAGCAGTCTGGGTTCCCGCCTGGTAAGTCAACAACGGACCGTATCCTAGCGCTTCGTGTCCTGGTAGAACGCCGACGTGAGTTTCGACAGGGGATGCTTGCAGCCTATGTTGATCTCAAGAAGGCGTTTGACTCAGTGCATCGTGAGTCACTCTGGGATCTTCTGCGACTTCGAGGGATTCCTGCAAGGACTTTGGTTTGATAACTGGTCTGTATTCTGGGACTGAGAGTGCTGTGAAGTGTGGGGCAGGTGTATCCAGCTTCTTTCCTGTGAATACAGGAGTGAGGCAAGGGTGCGTCCTTGCCCCATCACTTTTCAACGCTTGTATGGACTGGGTATTGGACAAGGTTGTAGATCAAAGTGATTGTGGAGCATCCGTCGGCAACACCAAGATCACTGATCTTGTTTTTGCCGATGATGCAGTAATCTTTGCTGAGTCGCTGGAGGTCCTGGTGATGGCTCTCGAGGCGCTGCACGAGGAGGCAAAGCCTTTGGGACTTGAGGTCTCCTGGCTCAAGACCAAGGTCCAGGTATTTGGAGACTTACTAGATGAAGCAGTACAGTCTGTTCATGCGTGTGGCGAGGACATTGAGATCTTGGAAAGTTTTACCTACCTTGGTAGCGCAGTCCATAATGACGGCGGGTCACGTCAAGAAGTCTTACGGCGAATTGGCATAGCCCACGGTGTTATGGACTCGCTCAGCGGGAGTATTTGGCGTTGTCGGTACCTGTGCAGGAGGACAAAGATCCGGATCTTCAAGTCGCTTGTGATCCCTGTCTTACTCTATGGTTGTGAGACATGGACACTAAATAGTGACTTGAAGAGACGAATCAATGCCTTTGGTAATAAGTGTCTTCGCAGAATCATGGGGTATTGCTGGGATGATTACGTGTCAAATCAGCGATTGCACCGTGAGACTGAATCGAGGCCTATTACCTGCATAGTCTGTCAGCGCCAACTTCGGCTATATGGGCATGTGGCACGCTACCTTGAAACCGATCCTTCCCATCGGGTTGTATCTGTAAGAGACAATCCGGCGTGGAGGAGGCCAAGGGGGCGCCCACAAGGCTCGTGGCTGGGGCAAGTTGATGTTTCTTGTCGAGAGCTGCTTGGTATGGGAAAGGAGCCTGTATGGGAACTCGCGCGTGGTGACCCCCGGGAGTGGCGTCGTAGGGTGGGCGAGGCGACGCGCCCCCCGGCGTATGCCCCCAATGATTGATTGATTGACAGAGCGAGGGAGAGGACGGAGCCGGTGAGATGACCGAGGCTGATGATGTCACGAGGTTGTGACGTTACGTCGCTCAGGCCTTGTATATAATATATAGAAGGCCGTGCCTCAGCAGTCTCGCGCTAGCTGTTTGGTGCCATTCGCGCCAGATATTTCAACTCCCGACCACAACCACATCACAACCCCATTCGTTTGGGTTAAAATAGATGTATTGCCGGATACGGATTTTTACTACCTTGACGTTCATGTGGTTTTCATCCAATTCTGTAATGGTCACTGTTTTACTAACATCCCCGCACTGGCGGCACTAAAAAAATCTTTGCTCCCGCAGTGCCCGGGTTAAAGTTATAGAGTAACAAATATCTTACTCTCGTGCTCACTCACTCGCTTTCACTCTTGTTCGGTGCGCTCTCTCACGATACGGAATGTTCGTCTGAATCGCACAAGAGCTGATCTAAGTCTGCCCTAAGAACTGAAAGAAATTCTGTCCTGAGGCTATGAACGTGACGTCACCAAAACGTCACTCGACTAAGCGACCAATAGCAAAGTACTTCCGTGGTGTGACCGCTTTACTTGTGTTCATTTTCGACCAATGAGATCGATTCTTTAACAAGCTGACTGCTGTGGCTTAGTAATCTGAAATCGATCTCACGTTTAGAGTTTGGCAATGATTTACTAGTTTTTTCTTGACTTTCCGCTGAGGTAAGTATCATGCATTATATTCCGTCAAGTTCAAGCCTCATATACTCTCTCTCTCCCACCTATTCCTACTTCTTTTAGGCTTCTTCTAGGCTTATTACACCTTCACGAGCCCCTCGTGGCGTGCTCGTAAGCCTGTTCCTGCTCTCCTGATGTCCTGCGGTCCAAGATCTCTCTGCTCCACGTGTGTCGTTCAGCGCAAGTGTTAATATTTTCACGTCACTTGAAAACTGTGGCCGTTCATATTTTGCGTGTGTTCAGTGTATATTCATGTGATTTTACCGTGCCCTATAGCCTATAGTTTGCCTTTGGTTGCCTCATATCTCTTGTTACATTTTTTATCTGTGCAGTGGTGCTATATTTTGGGCTATTTCTATCATTCCTGTGTATTTTTTGTGTATTTTGGGCTGAAACGATTTTTGCGTGCATTCCTTTCTCTGGCTGTTAATTGTGGTGGCTTTCTGACATGCGCATCACCCCCACCCCCCGCCTCCTTCCAGGGACGAGTCTAGGATTTCATGTTTGCCTCGGCACGACCTCGCTCGGTGTTCCACGTGTTCACCCCCTCACCCCCCCCTGTTATCCACCAATGGGATGCAATGCAATACATTGGGATGACCCCTCCCGGGCCCTCCGGCGACGCAGCCCCTCCAGCCGCCCTCCTCGCCCCCCCCTCTGTCTGAGTCACGGACACTCGCATGGGTCAGGTCGGACCGACGCGATGGCTTATCGCCCGCCCACCCTTCTCTACCCATCTCCGGCCGCCCTCCTTGTCCCCACCGGCGCCACTCCCGTAGCTTGTCGCCGCGCGACTGCTCTCCCGCCCGCCTCATCCCTCCCTCGGCCTGCCTCGTGCCCGCCACAGTGCGCCGACACGCCCTCCTGCGGCTTGTCGCCTGCGCCTCACCTTGGCTGGGTCACTCTGAGCGCCCCGCCGCCCACGCCCAATGGCGACGCTTCAACACTCATCTCTCCTTCGTTGGCTTGACAATGCTTTCAGTTGGTTTGGTTTTAGATAACTGCAGAATATCTATCTTCTTACTGGTTGTTTGCTTGTATTAGTTGTAGCTTCAGCGTGTCTTTGACGGGAGTAAAGATGTCTTCATTTTTGTGTCTGTATGGCACTGGTGTGTAAGTTACGCATTCATTTTGGTCATAATTTTCTACTTTGGTATACTGTTTTGAAAACCTTAGATCTGGAATCTTTTGGTCATAATTTCCACTTTTGATATTGTATACGTTTTATCACGACCACTGATATGGAATCTTTTGGTCATAATTTCCATTTCTGCTAATGTATACGGTTTCTCACGACCAAGGATGTATATTTGCGTACTTTGTGATTTTTGGTTCCCATGCTTATCTTTTGCATAATGTGCTCAGCTAATTTTCAGTCCACGCCTTGCCTGTGTGCTTGAGTGGTTAACTAAAGTGTTCAGCTTATTTTCTGTCTACGACTTGCCTGTGTGCTTGCCTGCGTTTTTAACGTATTTCCTGTTCAGCTTATTTCAGTCCACGTCTCGCCTGAGTGGTTAACTTTTCTTATATTGTCTATTTGGTGTGGTTTCTTTTTTTACATTTTTGATTGCTTAACTCATATCGTTGCTTTACTCATATCCGCCAACAGCGGATTTTGGGTCCGCTACTCGCCTCAGTGGCAGAGTGGTTAACTCAGGTTTCTATATTCTCCTTTGATGTGGTTTAGGTATTTACATTTCTGAGTGATTTTTATATATTCTCCTTGGGTGTGATTTATATATTTCCATATGTGTACTTTCTCATATTTTCTCCCTTGTGTAGTTTCCATTTTTTTAATGATTCACTCTCATGTTCTCCTTAGCGTCATTTTGGTTATAGGTTTATTTCCTCCATTTTTGTGAGTTCCCATTCAGCTTCATTTTTTCCCCAAACGGTATCTTATGTATCTTATATTTTGTTCATATCTCAATATTCCCCTAGGAAACTTGAGGACAAGTTTCATCTATCACCTGGGGGAAATGTACTGTACTGTGTCGTTTAGAGGTATGGTATATATGGCAGCCCTAATGGCAACTCTCTCCTTGATCTAGCCTATAAATATGCTTGACACGTGTCTGACCAGAGTTGCCAGGTTGGCGAGTTTCACGCCAAATTGGGCGTTGTTTTATACCTTCCGGCAAGAAATTTTTCGTGTTGGCGACTTGGCGGATTTTTTGGCTGGTTGAAGTTTTTTTTGGCAGTTTTTTGGCAGTTTTTCATGTTAATCTCTGTAAGGATATATACTTTATTAACGTTCATATTATTTAGTTGGCACAAACAAAACGTTTGTTTGACGTTAAAAGTCTAGAAAAAATAAAACGGCGAGAGGCTGAGGAGCGAGGGCAGCTGATAAGGATTAGCGCAAGGCCAAGGGACTCCCTTAGCCTTGGATTAGCGCATGAGTAGTGGATCGTCTTATTGGACGTATGGGACAGGCCTCCCAAAAAACATGAGTCATGCCTCGTTTCCTTGACTGCTCCTCTTTCTCCCCCCACTCCCTTCACCCTTCCCTCCTACTAAAGACAGATTAACAGGGATGGGTCACCTGCGTGACCCCACCCACAATTCGTGGGTCACCCGAGGTCACCTCTCTCTCTCTCTCTCTCTCTCTCTCTCTCTCTCTCTCTCTCTCTCTCTCTCTCTCTCTCTCTCTCTCTCTCTCTCTCTCTCTCTCTCTCTCTCTCTCTCTCTCTCTCTCTCTCTCTTTTTCTACCTCTCCAATTTTTTTCTAGTGTGAATCAGATGGAGGACTATGAAGAAGGCTGGCTGAGGGATAATTAATTTAATTAGCCTTTGTAGATGAGGTGCAAATGTCCAATGTTTTTACTTCGTCTTTGCATTGTGTTAATTTTACATGTTTCATATTATAGTGCAAGTTAGTAGAAATAATCAATAGGGGATTTATTGTATATTTTTTTTTATCTACTGTATGATTTAACATGAATAAAATTTACTTGAATAGATTAATGCTGTTATATGTGTGTGTCATATCTTCCTTACGTATTCATACCTATTATGACTAATTAACGTGGTGTAATGTATAAATAATATCAGACATGTTGTCATGTTAATTTTTCCTGTTGATAGAACGCTAGTGTATAGTGTGTCGTGAATCAACCTGTGTGCTTTCACATAATGATAAAAAAAATAAAAAATAATGGCGATTTTTTTTGGCTGGGAGAGGAGTTCGGTTGGCGGGTTTGGACGAGTTTCGAAGCGGGAACAGGCGATATGGCAGTCCGCGACCTGGCAACCCTGCGTGTCTCACTCCGTTCTCGCTCTTGATCCAGTATAGAGGTCACATTCCGCGCATCGTTCAGTGGGCAGGCCCACGTGGCTGCCCAACAGCCAGCCCATGGCTACATATCTAGTGTATATTACTGTTCCTCGGAAATATATCCATCTTCTGTCTACAAGCTGGTAATTATTGACCCATATCCAGACACTATACTATAAGGGACACCCGTAAAGACAATAACAAACCTTGAACCACGTGCTCAAAGCCTTGACCATCGCGCCCACAAAGCTACCACGCGCCCGACACTACCTCTCATCTCATCTTCCTGCTTATGTACCAGCCTCTACTCATTATACAAGTATTGTAACACCCTCCTGGTATATATATATATATATATATATATATAGTTGATATTCTTAGGTAGATACATCTTGACATTTCAGGGTGACAAAGCCACTCGTCATTCTTGGGGTTGTTTATGCGCAATGTTTCGCTAAAAGACACTTGGCATCATCAGGCTAAAATAGTTTAAAAATTTAATATACTATACTGCTAAAAAGTGAACATCTAAAAGAATTTTTTTAAACAATAAAATAATACTATATTATCTAAAATATAATAAATAATAAATAAAATACAATTTATACTTAACGGACCTTGGTGTGTATGCTGTCTGAGTTGGCAGAGGACTGAATGAACAATAGTTTGCGGGTAACATTTCGGCTCGTGTGTGGCGATCGAAACGAGAGTCGGACAATCGAAACAGTGTGATAATCATTTGAGTATATGTAATTGGTATGAAGTGACTTGGTTATTAAGATCAGGGGACAAATGCTTGATGTGTATGGATTCTAATAATTTAGTGTCAGTAGGGTAGTGTGCCTTGGATAGGATACTAAAGTCATTCATAGAAAAAGGGTGATCTAAATCATGTGAGTGTGAGCGGATTGCAGATTGCGAAGGTGAAGAAATGGGTCGACCAGTACGTGCAGAAACACCTTTATGCTCAGAAAGCCTAAGGGTTAGATTCCTTGTTGTCTCGCCGACGTATTTAGCGTTACAGCTAGAACATTTGAATTCGTAAATTATGTCAGAAATAAGGGCTTTAGGTATAGTCTTTATATTAGAAATGTGTTCTTAAGGTAAATGAATTAGTAGAAATAAATTAAAATTTTGAGTTAGGAAGATGTAACTTAAGTAGATCATTGAGTTTTTTTCGAATGGTGTATCTGAGATGGCCGTAAAATGGAAGTTTAATATAGTGTATGTCTAATATGGGTTCGGGTTAGTTCGACTTGGGGTTGAACTTTTCATTTAGGAATTTGGAGATGGTTGTTTCAATTAATTTGAGGGGGTAGCTATTATTTTGGAAAAAATTAGTAAGGAATTTGATTTCATTATCAAAGGCAAACCAATTAGAAGAGAAACTATAGCATCTGTGTAGTAAGGTCTTAATAGTATTGATTTTAAAACGGTTAGGGATGAATGAAACATATTGAGTTCCCAAGCCAGTGAAAGTAGGTCTTCTATAGACTGAGGTGGTAAGATAATTATTTTTACGAGTAACTAGGACATCCAAAAATGGTAGTGATAATTGGTTTTCAACTTCATATGTGAACTTAATGTTTGGGTGCTGAGAGTTAAGGTAGTTAAAAAATAAGGGAATGTGCTCGGTATTTTTAAAGAGTAAAAAAGTGTCGTCTACATATCGTTTATTATAAAAAGGTTTAAAAAGCTTCGGACAGTTAGACAACCACATTTCTTCATGGTGACATAGAAAGGCATTACCAAATGAAGGACCTAGACATGACCCCATGGAACCACCATCAGTTTGGACATTTAATTTTTTGTTAAATATGAATGGGGTGTCTTTTATAGCTAAAGTTAATAATTCAGAGATTTTTTTTTTGTGTAGTTAAGAAAAATGGTAGCATTATGAAATACATTATCAGTGATTATTTCAATAGTCTCATCTAATGGAATATTTGTAAATAGTGACTGGATGTCAAAACTAGCCATTACCGCATTGTTTACGTTAATTGTTTTTAATTCATGTGCAAATTCAAAAGAGTTCTTAATTGTGTGTTCATTACTATAGTCTATTCACTTAAGCCTGGATTCCTGGGCTGGGAGCTGCTCGCTGCCTAGCCGAGTTTGTAAGGACGTCGCTGATTGGCTGATAGACTCGGGCTGGGTGGCGATGGTGGTGGTACTTGCTTCGCCGCAACCCAAAACCCTTGCGTTGCCTCAGAAAAATATTCATATTTCTTGGCTTTACTCATCTCTTACACAAGATAGGCCTATTTTGTTTGCATCAGTAAATCAGGCAGTGATTGTTCAACAACAACACGCCATTCATAACTCAATAGGGTAAAAATTAAAGTCATGACTGACTATCACAAGAGTAGGCGGACTTTTAGGTTTTCAGTGCATTGAAATGTTGTACTCCTACCCGATATTACCAAACTACCAGATGATATTTATGAAAGCTGAGCCTACCATCGTGTTCATAATACATTGCTGCATATCATGAGCATAAAAAAATTACACTAAGATTACACTAATATTAAGATAATTGAAGGAAAGTAAAAGAGTGTATAAACATTTTTTCTTGCTTATTTTGCTTCAACTCGCTGTAACTCCATAAATTTTGGTCGCATTCAATTTTCAAGAACTGTTTCAAAATCCTCATACTTTTCCGCTTCCTGTGGTATGTAGCACGTACCAATAAGGAAAATAGTAGGTGGTCAAAATGGCTAGGAAAGTTAAACTGTTTCAAACTGGTGCCGTGACGGGTGGAGCCTCTGATAGCTCTCCCGAAAACAGTCTCTCCTATATAGGGAGCAATGCTCACCCGTCACTGTGCCAGTTTGCAGTAGTAGTTTTAACTTTCTTATTTCTTGATAAAATTATATATCTAGTCTAATCTTTTTTACTTTGTAATCAGTCTTCTCTTTACTTTACAAAGTAAAAAAGATTAGACTAGAAATAGAATTTTTGCAAACCTGTAAAACTTATGGAATAATCCTTAACTTCCTCCAATTTAAATTATATAAACCCATGCTAAACAATACATCTACAATGTTCTACATATAGGTCATTTCAATTCAAATTACTAAACTTAGAATTAAAAGAGAAAAACAGGCTACTTAAAAATCACACAGAGGACTTTAATCAAATTAAATCTGATCTGAAAAACACCTTGTCATGGCTTGATTTTAATTGTCTTTTTAATAGATTAGCACGTAGATTCTCTAAACTCTAAATTCAAAACAGCTAAAGCTTGTCAAAGGAAAAAACTGTGCTCTCTAGGCATTCCTCTGGAACACTCTGTCATTAAGGATAAAGTCGTAATTAATTTTTCTAACCGTTCGTTAACTTCTGCTGAAAAAGATTTACTTGCACTCGGATTACCTTTTGCCTTACCAAAATTTTATATTAACTACGTCAATCATTACTTTACATTTGAGAAACTTATTAATACACTTAAATATAAAGCTAAAAAAACACTTATTACGGAGTGGGATAACTTAGTTCAAGGCATCTCTACTATTCCTCATTCATCATATCGCGAATTTAATGAATTCAAACATTCATTCCCAAAACTCCCACAAATTCAGTTTGATGCCTTAAATGACCTTAAATCTGATGATACTATCCTAATCACTAGACCCGATAAAGGACGCGGTACAGTAATTTTAGATAAAACTGAGTATATTTACAAAGCTGAATCCATCCTTGGTGATAAAACTAAATTTTAAGTCCTCGCTGACAATACATTTTCTTTCATCACTAAAATGGAGGATAAACTTATCCGTCACCTTAGAACATTACTTAAATTAAACGTTATTACTAAAGATGTTTTCCATTATATATTTCCTAGTGGCTCCTCTCCTGGCGTCCTCTATGGATTACCAAAAACACATAAAATAGGTAACCCCTTACGTCCTATTCTTAGTACTATAGGCACCTTTAACTATAACCTAGCTAAATACTTCGTCCCGATAATTGACCCACTAACTATAGTCTATTCACTTAAGCTGGATTCTTGGTAGCTGCTCGCTGCCTAGACGAGTTTGTAAGGACGTCGCTGATTGGCTGATAGACTCGGGCTGGGTGGTGATGGTGGTGGTACTTGCCTCGCCTCAACCCAAAACCCTTGCGTTGCCTCAGAAAAATATTCATATTTCTTGGCTTTACTCACCTCTTACACAAGATAGGCCTATTTTGTTTGCATCAGTGAATCAGGCAGTGATTGTTCAACAACAACACGCCATTCATAACTCAATAGGGTAAAAAATACAGTCATGACTGACTATCACAAGAGTAGGCGGACTTTTAGGTTTTCAGTGCATTGAAATGTTGTACTCCTACCCGATATTACCAAACTACCAGATGATATTTATGAAAGCTGAGCCTACCATCGTGTTCATAATACATTGCTGCATATCATGAGCATAAAAAAATTACACTAAGATTACACTAATATTAAGATA
>JACEEZ010024543.1:37500-38695 GCA_016584305.1 Chionoecetes opilio
TTGACCAGGGGAAGGTCATAAGCCTTCTTATGAGATGATCCGATCACTTTTTTTTATTTTTATTTTGTATTTTAGCAGCCTATTAGCGAGAATTGTGAAAAAAAGTGGGTTGCGAGAATTGAGGAAACCTTGATGTAGGGTGATGGGTAATGGGTGAGTGAATGGGTGGGGTGATAGGTAATGGGTGTGGGGTGATGGGTGACTGAATGGGTGGGGGGTGATGGGTTGGGATGAGGGTGATGGGTGGGATAGGGTGAGGGAATTTAGTGGGGGGTGATGGGTAATGGGTGAGTGAATGGGTGGGGGGTGATGGGTAATGGGTGAGTGAATGGGTGGGGGGAATACATACATTTCTACATCCATGATTTCAGGAAAGTTAGAAGGGTCTATCTGGAGAGTCCATGTTTGGTGGGCCGAAGGCCCACCAAACACAGGTGGTGGGCCGAAGGCCCACCAATAGCCCTCCGCAGGAGCTAGCCAAAAAGTCCGCCCGGAGGGCGGCTTTGCGGCTAGTATATATATAATTTTGTTTTATACATCACAAAGGACTGGCCAAAGGCACAACAAAAAGAGGTAACTCAAAGCCCGCTTAGTTGCCAGTCCCTATAAAGAAGACAGTAAGAGAATATAGAAAAGGGGTGGGCCAATTTTGTTCGGGAGGTGTCTTATCACTCTTCTCTTGGAAAGATTAAAATCGTAGGAATGTGGAAAAATAGAAAAAGGAAGAGAGTTCCAGACTTTACCAGTGAAAGGGATGAAAGGGTAAAAATTATAATTATCTCTTGCATTAGGAAGATGGACAGAATATGGATGAAAATGAGTAGAAAGTTTTGTGCAGCGAGGCCACGGGAGGGGGGGAGGCATGCAGTTAGCCAGTTCAGATGAGCAGTGAACATGAAAATAACGATAGAAAATAGCAAGAGAAGCACCATTGCGGCGTTGATTTAAAGATTGAAGACAGTCAGTCAGAGGAGGGGAGTTGATGAGACGAAAAACTTTTGACTCAACCCTGTTTAGAAGAGCTGTATGAGTGTATCCACCACAAATATGTGAGACATACTCCATACATGGACGGATAAGGCCCCTGTAGAGAGCAAGCAACTGGGAGGGAGAACAAAAAGGACACAGACGTCAAATGACACCTAACTTCTTAGAAACTGTTTTAGCACCGATTTTAAAGATATCAAGAATGTTT
>JACEEZ010024543.1:39251-41751 GCA_016584305.1 Chionoecetes opilio
AGGTGAAGGGTTCTTAATACGATAGGATATGTGTAAAAGTCTAAATGATTTTTCTGAAGTGTTTTTACAGAGGAGGATGCACAGAGATACCTGATAGTAAACAGATTTAAAAGAAGCGATGAGAAACTCAAGATTGGTGATAACTAGAGAAATGGGAAGCGGGTATAGATAAAATGAAGAATTTAAATCGCCAGGACTGATGAAGTGTATCCCAGGGTATTAAAGGAATGCAAGGAGGTTGTTAGTTGAATCGTTAGTGCACATTTTTAGGAAATCGGTTGAGATAGGCGATGTGCCATTATTGTGGAGGAAGGAAATGTTGTTTCCCATATTTAAGAAGGGCGATAGAGGACTAAAGTCAAATTATCGACCCGTAAGTCTAACGTCATTTTGGGGTAAGTTATTGGGAATCTATTATTGCAAAAAACATTAGAGAGGCACTTAGATAAACAGAGTTTGATCAATGATTCACAACATGGATTCACCAAGGGTAGGTCATGTCTTTACCAATTTATTGAGTTTTTAGGAAAGTTTATGAACGGCAGCTAATGATAAGGATTATGATATAATATATCCGGACTTTAGTAAGGCATTTGACAAAGTACCACACGAACGACTCTTAAATAAGGTTTAGGCTCATGGAATAGATGGGAAGGTTCTTCATTGGATTTGGGAGCTTGGCTAAGTAATAGGCCCCAAAGGGTTGCATTAATGGTTCTAAATCTAAAGGGGGAAACGGTGACAAGTGGAGTTCCACAAGGGTCTGTTTTGGGTCCATTACTCTTTTTTAATTTACATCAACGACTTGGATAGTGGTATTTAAAAGTGATATCAGCAAGTTTGCTGTTTAATACTAAGGTAGGTAGGATTATTGGATCACAGTCTGATGTAAACATATTGCGGGAGACTTAGATAAACTTAACGATGGGCAGTCAGATGGCAGATGGAATTTAATATTGATAAGTGCACGTTTATGAATGATGGTAGGAAAAAAACCCTGGTAATAGATACACCATAAGCAATGTACGCTGATAAGATACTGGTGATAAAAAAGAGGTGAAAAAGTCTTGGAGTGAGGGTGAGCCCGACCTCCGACCTAGGAAACAATGTATTGAGGCCAGAAATAGAGCTAATAGAGTATTAGGATTATTACCAGAGTGTTAAAAGTAGAAGTGCGGAAGTTATTCTAAAGTTTTATCTGGCTCTATTCATGCCTCACCTAGACTATGCGGTTCAGTTTTGGTCTCCATATTACAAAGGGTGGATATCCATCGTTAGAAACAGTGCAGAGAAGGATGACCAAATGATACAAGGGATGCGTAACTTTGTTATGAGAAGAGATTAAAGTTATTAAAAATTTCACTCACTCGAGAACGCAGAGTTTAAAGGGGGGATCTGATAGAAGTTTTTAAGTGGATAAAGGGATTTAATAATGGGGAAAAGGGAAGAAAAGTTTCTTACGGCTTTTAACCAGGGTAGAACAAGAAATAAAAGGATTCAAGCTGGAAAAGCGTAGATTTAGAAAGGAATAGGGAAAAACTGTTCACAATAGGGTGGTGAATGAGTGGAATGGTCTCAGTAGACAGGTAGTTAGTGCGTAGTCATTAGGGAGCTTTAAAGAGGGGCTGGATAGGTTCATGGATGGGGATGAAAGGTGGATGTAGGTAGTGTTAGGTGACAGGAACTACCACGTGTAGGCCTCGCGGCCTCTTGTAGCTTCCTTATTTTCTTATGTTCTTATGTTCTTATAGCCGGGACAAATTTATCGGAAGGCTGCTAATTCAAGTCCTTATGTAAGTTTCATCTAATAGTTTATGGCATTGCGTGACATTTGTACCATCAGCCACCTCGAAGTTGTGTGAGGAGAGCACAGGAAAGAGGCGTCTGCCTCACGATTTGGAGGGAGGCAGCGTCTGCCTTGGTAACAAACGCACCGAAAACGAGTCACGTAATCTTAATGAAAATCGCGTGATGGCATAGTAAAACATTTGCATCACCTTACTTTTAAACGAGTCTCCCCATCCAGCCTTCACCTATTTCCCTAACAAGTGGTGTTTCTCCTCAAGGACACAGTGGCCGCTTCAGTTCAAATATATGACTTCATTTGTGTTCTTCTGCTCAACTTTTCTCTTCTTGCTTTTATTTATTTCCTTAAGTGGTCTTAGTTTAGAGGAAAGGCAGTCCTCTTTTACTTACTGAACATGCGACCTTACGACACTCAACATTTAGCTTTTATTGTCTATGGTTAAATGACTTAACATGTGACCTTATCTTTTGAGTTATCTTTTTTTTTTATTTGATTTGACCTTATGACCTTTAAAACACGCCTTCGCTATCCTCAACACAATACAAGGTTTAAACACGTTTTCGCTATCCCCTCTCCCTCAGGGCAAGAGTGGACCAACGTTTGCCTTCTTCCCACAGAGTTTATTAAATTTTATCTCACCTCTCAATTGTCTCACTAACGCAACTGCTTTCTCTCATTGTCTATCAGTACATT
>JACEEZ010024543.1:49251-65663 GCA_016584305.1 Chionoecetes opilio
TGCGTCTGGCAAACGCATGTCAAAGTACAATAAGCAATGCCTTGGAAAAACGAAGAATAAAGAATGCCGAAATCGGCTTGTTGCTGCGACAATGTAGGTTATAATTGTGGAGGCGACACGCCGCGGCGGGGAGTGGTGGGCGGGGAGATTGTGGCGGGGAGATTGAATCAAAACATTGCCACTTCACGCGTCGACTCATTGCACTTCCAGGCTTTCTATCTGATTGATACACAATAATAACAGGAAAATATGACTGCCTAGGTATAGATAACTTCTAAACATACGTTATTGACTATATAATATCATAGAGTAACATTTACCTCGCCTCCTCAACTATAACCTACTTGGTTATTTGGTTAAATGCATGTTTTACAGACTCAGCTTCTATACAATATACATATAGAAGAAAATCGTTCTTAAAATTATACTTTTGTGTTTTAAGTGCAGTGGAATAAGCCCATATTTTTCTTTCAAGTTGACCAACTTTTCACCAATTGTGAGTTAAAACTGCCAGCGACCACTGGCATTTCGGAGTTTGCAGTTCTCTCTAATTGGTAGAGTGGTGGTTTTGTTCCCCCCCCCCCCTTGTGAGTGAGGTTATTTTCCGCTCGTCATAGGGGAGTGTGAGTAGGAATATATATATATATTTAAATGGTAATGGGTAATATTAAGGTAATTAAGTAAATGATAAGTACTGGGGATAATTTAAATTAACATTCCAGTAATATTAAGCATTTGCACCTTATAATTAGCACCTTGCTTAGAAGCGCGGTCCTTGGCTGCTGTCTATTAGATTCTAGGCCACAGGGAATAATACACGTGGCATAGGTATTGGTAGCAGGGGACTCGCTGCCCACCGGAGAATCAGTACACTCCACACCTCTAACGAGATAACATCTATTTAACAAGATAACACACTCTCTCTCTCTCTCTCTCTCTCTCTCTCTCGTCTCTCTCTCTCTCTCTCTCTCTCTCTCTCCTCTCTCTCTCTCTCTCTCCTCTCTCCTCTCGTCTCTCTCTCTCTTTCTCTCTCTCTCTCTCTCTCTCTCTCTCTCTCTCTCTCTCTCTCTCTTCTCTCTCTCTTCTCTCTTCTCTCTCATTTCAGAATATCAACGTAATATTTGTAATTTTCTATGATGTAATTGTAATTGTTGTGCTTCTAAACAGTCAATTACAATTACAAATACAATCACTTTATGATTTGAAAGCTCAATTACAATTACTCCAAGCCTGGGATAGACTCAACTAGGCAACACAAAAGAATGCCATGCCGTAACAATACCGACATGTGCTGATAGAATAAGAAACATTGTCAGACTGAACCCAAATAAGTCCCAACCATATAATAAAGATGTTTTTTATGGGAGAAGAAATATAATCATACAGAGACGAAAGACACCGTTAGTATGAAAGACTTTTTGAAACAGTGTCATTATGTAGGTAAAACTGTGACGTGGAATAACACTACAAACAAAGCACACTCGTATACACGCGCTTACAAATATCACACGAAACTATTCATGATGATATCAAGACGAAGCGATGAAAAGAAAACACAGCACAACGCTTACTAATCCGACGCGTCAATTCTACTTTGTTACCAGTCTAGGCCACGTTCGTATTTATTTTCATCCTATCCATGGCCAAGGTGAACTACGATATGGGAGTCACATAATCTCTCTCTCTCTCTCTCTCTCCTTCCTCTCTCTCTCTCTCTCTCTCTCTCTCTCTCTCTCTCTCTCTCTCTCTCTCTCTCTCTCAGGTCAATCTTTATGCGGTAGGGGCAAACGCCTATTTACCCTGCCTGCACTGGGCTCATCCATAGCAATGAAATATCTGGTAAACTCTCGAGACAGACGTGGATCCTCAGACCCCTAACCTGTGAGTCAAGCTATAGTCAAAAGAAGCAAGGGGATGTGAGGGATGAGTTTTAATGACGCAAACATGCCTATGCAGTATAGAATAAAATAAACGTATAGCTACGTTGAGTTCAGTTAAGATGCGGCACCCTGTATATCGCTTAGAGGAGCATAGGGTGCCAGGCAGGGGTCCGTGACAAGCGGCGCCGACCTCATTCCTCTACAGATCGAGTTTCTCACATTACCTAACTTCTCATGGAAGTGGTAAGGCCAAGAACGTGTTCGGGCCGCTCCAAGGACGAGACCTCCCTCCTGTCACCCCACCGCCACACCTGCTCCAACACCCCCTTCTCACCCCATACCTTCTCGCCCCGCTACCTGGGACAGAGTCATATCAAAGACCCTCTACAACGGTTGTAAAGAGTCTACATAGAGAGTAGTCATATTGCGTCGCTGGATGAGATGCTTTACTTTATTTTCCTACGTATAAGATATGTGTTGCAAACTGCATTCAACGAATCTTCAAGTAATGAAAGAGCCCTCTTGATTAGTGATTATGTAAGATTATTTTACAAATATGCTACTTTTTCCCTATGTTACGGTCATTTTCTGTCACTCACGCCTTGGGAATATTCGCATTACTATCTCCCTTCACAAGACACAAGCGGTGAAGGGCGGGGATCACGCAGAACTTTCACGCTAGTGTGTGTGGCAGTGTAGACAAGCTACCTGGGTGGCCCTCAGACCTGCTATACAAAAGTAATCTCCTCATAACTGATATTAATGTGTTTGCACTCCATGACTCCATCGCAGTGCCCGTGTGAAGGTAACAGCGGCTAAGGCCGTGAATACTGTGATGACTGGCGAGGAGGCTGTGTGATGGTACTACATTGTAACCAGAGCTGGGCAGTATTTAAATACAATTGTATTTAAATACGTATTTAAATACATTTGTGTATTTAGAAATGTATTTATAAATACATTGGTTGTCATGTACTTAAATACAGTATTTAAATACTTTTAATATAAAAAATTTAATACTTTTTTATCAGTTAATTTGGCCATAAACCCTCCCAACTATCTGGCAACCCTGATGTTACAGTGAACCAGTGTTTACACTGGCAAGGAAATTTCCTTACTTCAAGGAAATTTAGGCCTCAGAAGGAAATTTCTAAGGAAACCCAAAATCTAAGGAAATCATTGCGAATCATGGCAAAATCTAAGGATACATTGCGTATGCTGTATCTATTACCAGGGTTTTTACTATGAATGTTGGTAGAAAAAACCCTGGTAATAGATACACCATACGCAATGTAACGCTGAAAAGATCTGAAGGTGAAAAAGATCTTGGAGTAAGGGTGAGTCCAGACCTCCGACCTAGGAAACAATGTATTGAGGCCAGAAATAGAGCTAATAGAGTATTAGAATTCATTACCAGAAGTGTTAAAAGTAGAAGTGCGGAAGTTATTCTAAAGCTTTATCTGGCTCTAGTCAGACCTCACCTAGACTATGCAGTTCAGTTTTGGTCTCCATATTACAGGATGGATATAGCCTTGTTAGAAACAGTGCACAGAAGGTTGACCAAAATGATTCAAGGGATGCGTAACTTTAGTTATGAGAAAGAGATTGGAGCTATTAAAGTTACACTCACTCGAGAGACGCAGAATAAGGGGTGATCTGATAGAAGCTTTTAAGTGGATAAAGGGATTTAATAAAGGAGAGGTAGGAAAAGTTCTTACGGCTTTTAACCAGGGTAGAACAAAAAGTAACGGATTCAAGCTGGAAAAGCGTAGATTTAAAAAAGAAATAGGGAAAAACTGGTTCACAAATAGGGTGGTGAATGATTGGAATGGACTCAGTAGACAGGTAGTTGGTGCAGAGTCATTAGGGAGCTTTAAAGAGGGGCTGGATAGGTTCATGGATGGGGATGAAAGGTGGATGTAGGTAGTGTTAGGCAACAGGAACTACCACGTGTAGGCCTCACGGCCTCTTGTAGCTTCCTTATTTTCTTATGTTCTTATATTCTTATGTTAAATCCTAGGGAAATGCATTTTTTTCGGACATGTTAAAATTTGTGTGTATTTAAAATGTATTTACAATTGTATTTAAATATAATTGATGTATTTAGTATTTAGTATTTAAATACATTCGTAAAATGTATTTAGTATTTAAATACATTTCTCCCATGTATTTAGTATTTAGTATTTAAATACATTCAATGTATTTAGTGCCCAGCTCTGATTGTAACCAGTGGCGTACCGAGGGGGGAGGCCGTGCAGCCACGCCCCCCCCCCTTTTTGCAAAGAATAAATAGTAATAAGTAAATTAATTAATTAATTAAATGAACATAATAGGAAAATTAATATTAGTGTTACAACTACGAATGTGTGTGTGTGTGTGTGTGTGTGGAGTTGGGAGCTCAGTGGCACCGAGTGACCGAGTTATTTCCCCTTTGGTTTTGTTTTGAGTTAATGGTAGGATATTATTTGGTGTGTCATGAGGGAAAAAGTAAGGGGATAAAATGATGGGTTCGTAGAATTGTGTAATAAGTGCGTCGCAGCCGTGTTTTTGTCGTCCAAGCACCGTCTTGGATACGAAGACCGTTTTTTGTCGCAATTGAAAAAGGATTGGTTTCTGCGACAAAAACACAACAAGCTTGGTAGGAGCCGAAATAATAATCAATGCAAAACATTGCAAACAATATCACAAAGTAGTATAACACCCATTTCAGCAAGTGTTATTGGATTGGGATTCGTAATCCAAGACGGTACTTGGACGACAAAAACACGTTTGGTTGACAAAGCGACGGAGGGTGTTTGTAGCGGGAGCGGGGAGCCATGAAGAAGAGGAACAGAGTTGCCAGATTTGGGGATTTGTCCCTATATTTGGGGATTTCGGGGCACTGATGGGGACATGGGGACATTCACTCTCGAATTGGGGACTTTTGAGGTTTCTGAAAAAAACATGTATTTTATCACTTAAAATAATATTATTAATATGAAGGTTAAAAGAAAACATGAGGTTAAACCGACGGCAAGGAAGAAGTAATTTGAGCTTCATTGATCCCAAAGGAGTAAGTCAAGAAATGTGGTCTCCATTGGTCCATTGGCTAGTGTATTTCCTGGAATTGTAGGTCCTGACAAAATAAATCACCTAGACAAAGAATGGAGAGCACTAAGAAACATCGATCTTGCTGATTCAGAAATCAATGATGTTGAAGGCTTCTGGGAGACAGTTAGAGAAATAAAAAGTGGTGATGAAACCCCCATGTTTCCAAATTTGTCAAGTTTTGTTCTGGGCTATTGCGTCTTCCTCATTCTAGTGTCACAGCAGAAAGGATATTTTCATCTGTAAACAATTTAAAAACAAAACTAAGAAACAAACTCAACCAGAGAACTCTAGTTGGACTTCTGCATTCAAAGCGGAATTTGAAAGGCCGGGAATGTTTCAATTTTGCTGTAAATGATAAACTAGTCAACATGAGGACTTCAGATATCTACAAATACCATGAACAGGATGATTCGAGTGATGATAGTATTTAGTATGCAAATGTGTTATTCTATTCTTTCTTTCTGGCTTAGTACAGGATGTCCAGAATATTAGTTGGATTATTTAAGTTCCCCAGGAGGCTAAGAGCATTAATATTTTCATTTATTTCTGTATCATATTTCTAAGCAATTTAAGGAAATATATCATCCCCATCAGCCTTAAGTAGAAAATTTTATTAAATGTATTTTTTATTAAATGCTCATGAGGCTGTAGCCTATTACTGCCTTATTTTGTTTTTGCAGTCCTTGTGATGATTATAATAAAAAAGTGAATTATGCTACTTCATGTGTAATGTAATATATTATGTAAAACAAAGTATGAATTAATATCATTAAATCAACATTAAAATCAACATAGCAATTATAATTTACATGAGAAGTAGCTATGTAGCATATATTTCAGCATTTTTATAACAAGTATGGAAATATATGAAATGGGGATTTCTGGGGATTTTTCCCCGAATATATAGGGATTTTTAGACCAGGCTGTCTGGCAACCTTGAAGAGGAATCAAATCAGACAGGGACGCCGCGGCCACGGGTAGAGAGAGAGAGCACGAAAGCCGTAAGTGTAAGCCTTCTTTCTTTCTTGCCACTCATATTTACTTAATTTTAGGTGTTAGGTGCTGTCTAAGTGAATGGAGGAATATAAAATTGTAGGGTTACCAGCGAACTTGTCTGGTGACTGTAATACTAATATGCCTCAGCATTATGCGGCGGAGAGTGGCAGGCGACGCGAGAAAGCGTATGGGACCTGTATGGTCGACCTTTCTGCTACATTATCATCTTTGATGACAGTGTTTTGGGTGCTTGACAGTGATAGTGGACAGTGTAGACGGGCTGAGTTACTAGTGCATGTTCAGTACTTGAACAATTAAGCAGCCAGAGTTGAATAAGAACAGGTGATCTATTTCGAGAATCCCCAAGCTGTATGGGATCACTGCGCTTGCAAAAATCGTGGTTAAAATTTCGGTACTGGGCTTTCACCAATTTCGAGGCCAAAACTTTTTTTTCCTGAATCGTTTCGGTTACAATGGACGAGGACTTCGGGGTCGTTTTCAGAGACACCGACTTTTTTTTCCTGGCCTACAATATGTGTTTTTCGGATCACCTGAAGATCCGTCACCCCAGAGTTTGGCAGGGTGACGGTTCTTCAGGTGGCAACACCTGGGGTGACAGTTCTTCAGATGGGGTCAAGACCTGACCTGATTTCACCTTCCAAGTGAGGTTAGGTCAAATGGGTAAAAGGGAGGAGTCAGGACCCTCCAGTCAGTAGGAGGACTATATAAAAGTAAGTGGGCTAAAAAAAATTAGTCATGCGTGTCATGGTCAGTCGACCATGCAGCAATACCTTCCAAACCCTAGCGTCCTACCACTTTTGTGTGGTGATTCCACTCAGTATTCGGTGGCTCACAAAAGGGACTTTCAGCGTGAATTAAGGTGTTACTTGTGATAACTGGATGAATTGGACAAATACTCCAGATCGAAGGATGGTTTTCTGTAGAAATCCAAAAAAAGACTCCCGAAGTATAATCCACGAAAATAAATGTACTGTATTTTGGACACGTGAGTGGGGTACCAAGGTGGGTTAGGACATTTGCACTATAGCGTGCGGCTACCGGACATTTACACTATAGCGTGCGGTCTACATTTTACTCGTACTTACACTACATTTTACACTTCAAGGGCTGCAACTTACTATTGGGTAAAGATATTGTCATTATACAGTAGAGTATTAATAGAAAAAACAAATTTAGTAGTAATTTATAAAGCACAGGCCGATATTTCCCCACCCCTGTCACTTTTTCTTTTTTCTTACAAAAACACTACCACTCGATGACAAGCTCTTGCTTCTTGTTGTGTATCCAGAAGATTGCTCCCAGTAAAACTTAACCGCTGTTTCCTGTCAAGATGACACTTCTGTAAAATTTCTTTCAACAATTGAAAAGGAGGAGTGTTAGACTGTGTTCTCGGCTTGAATTTTAGGAGGATACTGAGACATTTACTTCTTGATTCCTATTTTATAAGTTGAGTAGGCCCTGGTACTCAGGTCAGGTCAGGTGGGACTTGTTAGAATGCAATTAAAGCTATGGGTATAGGTCAGGTCGGGTCGGGTTTCAGCGGGATCTTTTTTAGACCGCACGTTAGGGAGCGAAATTGCAGGCCATGATGTAGACCGCACGTTTATGCCAGTAAAGTATAAAGTTCGTATAATGATTTTGTATTTTGGAACATTTGTATATTACTCTTAATTTTTTCTTTAAAATTTCACAAAGATGCATAACACAAGGAATATATTTATTTCCTATTTTATTATATTACATTCACTGTGGGCTGGGGTGACGGATTTTTCAGGTGGGATTAACCTGGGGTGAGGTTCTTCAGGTTGGGATATCCTGGGGTGACGGATCTTCAGGTGATCCGTTTTTTCTAATGGAGATAGTTTTATTTTGGGCGCAAACCCATAGTTTTCAAAAAGCAAACAAAAAAAATTTAATCACCGAATTTTATGGTACCGTTTCCATTAAAAGCACAATCCCCATCAGAAAAGCACTAAAAGGGCCGGAAAATTTGTCAGGGTCTTATAGGTTTTAATGAAACCTAATCTAACCTTATAGCATGGTTTTTAAATGAACCTATAAGGTTAGGTTAGGTATACTTGTGGTTAAGGTTAGGTTAGATTTCATTAAAACTTATAAGTTGGGTTTTAGGTTTCATAAAAACCTATAGGTTGGTTAAGGTTTCATAAAAAACCTAAAGGTTAGGTTAGGTTTCATAAAAACCTATAAGGTTAGGTTAGGTTTCATAAAAACCTATAAGGTTAGGTTAGGTTTCATAAAAACCTATAAGGTTAGGTTAGGTTTCATAAAAACCTATAAGGTTAGGTTAGGTTTCATTAAAACTTATAAGGTTAGGTTAAGTTTCATTAAAACCTATAAGACCCTGACTAATTTTTCCCGGCCAAGTTTTAATGCTTTTTCCGATGGAGATACAGTGTTTTTAATGGAAACGGTACCATAAAATTCGGTGATGATTCTTTTTTAGTTTTTATGGCTTTGCGCAAAATAAAACTATCTCCATTAGAAAAAGCACCTATTGTAGGTCAGGAAAAAATAGTCGGTGTCTGCAAACGACCGCGAAGTCCTCGTCCATTATTACCTAGTTTTGATGTGTATTGAATGAATCTGGCATTTGTTTTTGTCGGAAATAAATTTTTTTTTACATGTGTGGAGGCCGGAGGGATCCCCCCTTTTCAATTTTCTAGATACGCCACTGTTTCTCTTTTCTTTTTAAATTACGCTTTTCCAGTTTGAATCCGTTACTTATTCTTCTACCCTGATTGCTATATAGCCGTAAGAACTTTTCCTACATCTCCTATATTGTATCCCTTAACGGCCAGTGATTCTAAACCGGGGTTCCGCGCCCGAACCCTGGGGTTCCGCCGACCAAACACCGGGGGTTTCCCCGAGAAACCGTAAAATAATTATGTGCTATTACAAAATGACAGTGATCTTAATTCATAATTCATAATTCCTACTCAACAACACGTCACAAACACTTTCCAGACACCAACATACGCGTACGTGTCAGTCAGTACAATGTATATAGTAATGAGAGCAAATAATATGCATAGAATTAAGAAAAAAATAGTGTTATTACCGGTGCGGGATACGCCCTTCATTCCTACTCCGCAAGTTTGGCGACACAGGGGTTGGGTAGGAGGGTGACGCAACCCAGTACGAGTATCATACGTGTCACGACCCCCAGCCCAAGCCGTTCACACATCTTCCTTCAGTCAGTTTTGAGTATCGCAACCGAGTGAAATGTTGTGTTAATTAATCTCACCATTTAATATTAGTTTGATAACGGATTTCAAAGACTGAAGCATGTTCAAATATTTGAAAAGCATGTCAGTGGAAGGGGACGTGACGAAGAATCACAAATACCACAGCCAAGTACGAGTAAAGGAAAAAGTGAAAGATGTTAAAAAAAATCGCCTTTACAATGACAGTTATCTGGCCATTGGGTTTACATGGACTGGAAAAAGAAAACTGTCCCACTTCCTTTGTGCATTGTTTTGGGGAAAAGCTCGCTAACACAGCTATGGCCCCAGCCAAGTTAAAGGACACTTCACTACTAATCCAGCCACTTGTCAAATAAAACCGTGGATTCTTTTCGAAGAATCTTGGATTCACGGCAGAAACAAAGGAAAAGTTTTTGAAAAGAAGGTAACCATCAGTGATAAGGCCCAAGAAGCAAGCTATTTAGTGGCTGAGCTAGTTGCCAAGAAAATGAAAAGTCACACTATTGCAGAAAGCCTAATAATGCCTGCTTGCAAAATAATTGTGAGAACAATGCTAGGTGAAGAAGCTGAAAGTGAATTAAGCAAGGTTTGTTTTTGATAATACAATTAGTAGGCGTGTGGATGACCTGTCCAACAATATTTTTGGTATTTGTCTGAAATACTGCAAAATAACAACTTTTCTCTCCAAGTAGATGAGACAACTGATATAAATGGTAAAGCTCAGCTGCTGGCATTTGTACCGATTTGAAAATGAAGGTGAAAAAATGGAGAAAAAAAGTTTGCTGTAAAGAACTGCCAGAAACTACCAAGGCCACGACATTTTCAACATCTTTTCCCTTTTTACCTGGAATCTTGTGGTTTGTCATGGAACCGATGCGTTGGAATCTGCACTGATGGTGCTCCTCAATGATTGGCTCAGTACAAGGCTTTGTATCACGCGTGAAAGAAAAAAACCCTGAAGTTTATAACAACTCACTGCTTTCTCCACCGAGAAGTTCTGGTTTCAAAAAACTATTGGGGATGATTTGAAACAAGTCCTTGATAAACTGTGAACATGGTCAACTTTATAAAGCAGCGCCCCCTGAAGTTTCGCATATTTGCAAGGTTGCGTGAAAACATGCAAAAGGATCACGTGACGCTTTCCAGCACACAGAGGCTCGATGGCTTTTGGGGAGGTAAAGTTTGACCGGGTATTCGAGCTGCGGGCAGGAACTGCTACTTTTCTTCAAAGGAATAATAAATCCAGTTTCTTTTGAATGTCTTGAATCTACAAACTGACAAATGAAACTAGCATATTTAGGGAGATATTTATCAGCATTTAAATAACTTGAACACCAGCATGCAGGGTGCGAAGGAAAAAATTCTGACTTCCACGATAAACTTCTTGCATTTAAAGAATAAAATCGCTGTTTGGAAAAAGTACCTTTCAATAGGAAACGTTCGAATGTTTCCACTCCTACTTCAAGTTTCAAACTCAGACTGAATATGAAAATGTCATTCCATTAATTACAAGTCATTTGGGATCACTGTCAGAAAACTTAATAAGTACTTCCCCTCCTTGTATCAGATACGTATGACTGGTGAGAAACCCCTTCACTGACTTCTCACCAAGTACAGAAAACCTACTTAGTCTGCAAGAAGAGGAAGAAAAGAGTGAACTACAGTGGGGATCGAACCTTGAAAATTAAATGTAATGAAGTATCCCCTTGACATGTTTTGGATTTCAGCAAAGCATGAGTAGTACCCTGTCATCTCAGTAAAAGCATTGGATGTTTTACTCCAATTTCAACTTCTTACCTCTGTGAACAAGCTTTCTCATGCCTGACCGTCATTAAAAGTAAATCAAGAAATCGTCTTCTGTCTGTCGAGGAAGAACTGCGTGTGTGTCAAAAATTCGGCCAAGAATTTCACAGATACGCAAAGAGAAAAAAAGCCCAAGTGTAACACTGAAGGTAAGTCATAAAAATTATTGACTTATTAGTGTGAACTCTCATGACATGTGATGTAATTTTAGATTTCATATGAATTATATTGCTCAAGAACTTTTCTTAAAAAAAAAATATATATAATATATATAATATATATATATATATATATTATATATATATATATATTATATATATATATATATATTTTATAATATATATATATATATATATATATATTAGTATACTATATATATGGGTTCCTTGAAATATGAAAAATTTTACAGGGTTCCTCCAAGGTGTAAGGTTGGGAATCCCCTGCCCGGGCTTAACCACTTAAAGTAATCGTCCAGACCCAAAATTTTTTTGCCGAATTATGTTGAATAATCAAAACACTAATCACCAAAAATAATAATTTCCAGCATATTCCATAAAAACACGACTTTTGTAAAAAGCGCGCGAAAAAAAAATCTTCCCTCCAACAGGGCTACGACTGTTATTGATGACGTCAGAACAGGGACCCCCCACAGACACTCTGTCTGACACCTGTCGCAAATGTTATGATGAGCGTTTGGGTACTTCGGTGTCAGACAGTAAATTTCTGTCGCTGTGACAGATTTAGAGTACGATGCTCAATCTGACACCGAAAGAAATGACGCTGGTCGCGTATACTATGAGGAAACGAACCTCAGATTGTCAGGGGATCCTATATGTTTGAGCCCGAGTACGAGGTGGATGAACAGGTGTTAGCAGAGCCTGAGGTTCAGCAGGAGGACCTGGCACTTCTCCAAAACATGGTTTTGGTAAATAAGGTTAAACCATGTGTGTGTGGGAATCACAATGAAGGTACTTTCGAGAAATCCTATGGTTAGTTTTTGGAGCTACAGTCAACGTAATTCCTCGGAAACCACATACTACATTAACTACAGCAAAGAGTTGGAAATAGCGGGCGGGAAGGCAGAAAGTGTGACAGCCACCCCCACTACAGGGTCTCTCACCACAGGGCACGCCCACCCCCACTCCAACAACTGGTTTACTTGGTTTACTTGGTCTTGTTAAGAGGCAAAGCCTCACAGTCGTGGTGGTCCATCGCTACCCTCACTACACACCGTTTCTCAACACAACTGTTCGCCCCAACACACTATAGGCGTGAATCACCCCACTGCCAACTCCCCCACTCCACTCCTACACACGCCCCCTCCTTTCCGTGTGCAAAATTTTCTCGAAAGGCACAAGCTGTCTTGCTGCACCCATAAAGGATGCATGATGTGGCATATAGCAAACAAATCTATCAGAAACACCCAAATATCTTCAAGTACTATATTTATCTCTGTTTTTTACGTGCCTCTCTGATCAAGCGCGGGAAGATGAAGCCTCCCTGATGGCTGCGTCACCGAGCCTGAGCCTGAGCGTCTGCAAACCTTGAGTGTGTTTTGAAAACTCGGGGAATTTGCAGATTTTTGATTGCGGATTATTTAAAACGGCTGACTGGATACAAAAAGGACTATTTTGGGTAATCTTCAATGGTAGATATTCCCTTAATAGGAATGATGCTGGTCTTGGGCGGTTTTTTAAAATTTATTCAGATCGCCCTTTTTTACTTGGTTCAGGGTGTTTTAATGATTGCAACTTTCTATGACAAATTTCGAAAACTGTACCCGTGGGTCACTTTCACTGGTTTAACCAGGGTTGATGGGGTTTAATTTGGAACCATATGTTATTTGGGGAAGGGGGGAAGAACTGAAGAATATCTGTTAGAGTTGCCAAACCCAAAACTTTGAATAAAGCACTGGGGTTTTAAGTCCCCTCCTGGCCAATGAAGATGAATGTTTTTAAATTTCCGGTTTTAAAATTTTTCCGTATGGACTTCTTCCAAAGGGTTCCCGGCTTGTTTTCCCCAACCCGATTTCGGCAGTTGTATTCATCTTTCACAAGGGCACAGGGAGTTTAAGGGGGGGGAAAAGCAGGCTTCCCCAAAAGAACAGCAAACAACAGATAAACCCACCCTTCCTCCATGAACTTTCTTATCGGAAGAGGGCCCCAAAGGCCGGGTTAAAGGCAGGGCCGAAACAAAAAAAAAAAAAATTATTTTGATATGACAAAGAATGTTTAGTCGAAGCTTTCGCCATTCAAAACTTGAATCAACATTTTGATGGAAAAATCAAAAACGTTTTTTGTTTCGATTTAATATTCGTTCTGATATGAATTGGCGCACAACCAAACCCCCAAAATAAATAAATCTCTCAACGGAATTTCCGTTAATGATGTTAATCACTTTTACTTTTTAAAAAAAGATTGAAGCCTCATATTAGGTTCTTATATAACAATCAAGGGGGAAAAAAAGGGGCCTTAGTGTTTTATTTTTGGATTAGGGAATTTTAATGGGCTAACCTTTTCAGAAACGACATTCTGGGCTATAAAATTTGGGTTATTGAATTTTCTGGGAAATTTGACTCGAAATTTAAATTCAAGAAAAGTGAATAATAATTATATATTTTCATTTTGTATGCCTGGTAAAAGGAAAAAAATTTATTTTAAAACCCAACTTTAAAAAATTTTTTTTAAAAAAAAACCCAAATTTTTAAAGGGGGGGGGAAAAAATTTTTTTAAACATTATGGGGGTTTTTTGGGGGGGGGAGAGAAAATTAAAAGTAAAAACTTTAAAAAAAAAAAAAACCTTTTTTCGAAAAAAAACATGGCTTTTTTACTTTTCCCCCCCCCCCCCCCCTCCCTCCCCCAAAAAACCCCCAAAAAAAACCCCCCCCTTTTTTACCCCCGCCCCGGTTACCAGGGGCGAAGGAAAGGGGGGGGAACCACCCTCTCAAACTTCGTCCCCTTTTTAACGGTCGGGGTATGGAGGAGACGAAAAGGACTTGCAAGGAGACTTTTACTGCTGTGAAACGGCCTTATTACCCCAAACCCTACTACCCACAGTACATATAGTGACTGCATTTCTGCAGTAACTACACGCGCCACTCCGCTCCCCCCAAAACCCAACCAAATAAACGTCAAAGCACGAAATAAGGAGACGAGTCTCTTTAGTGGGAAACGGTATGTGGGAGGGATCCCACGAATTATTCCGTAGAGGATAGAGAGTGTGATGAAAATAAGCGGGTGATGATAGTTGGATACAGTAGCCTGTGTATTGAGAAGTTAGGAGTATCAGTGATATGAGCGTGAGGAAGGAGGGCGTGGCGATAAGGCGTGACTGCCATCCCGTGTCGTTCAACAGGAAAGGGGTTGATAGCAGATCCTGCCGGGGATGGTCGGGTGGAGATGCTGAACCCCCACACTCTTTTTTGGGGTTAAAGTTGTCTTTAAGGAGGACATATACACCAAAATAGGTACTCAGTGATGCTTACAAAAAGTAGATATTTGAAGCCATTCTGCTTGAATTTGGGTTGTTTTTTTATGAAAAGACGATTTTTAAAGATAGTTTCAAATATTCAATTGTTTTGCCAATATTTTTCACAAGGGCAGACAAATAAAAGATAAACTCATTTTTTTTAAGAACGTTTCAGTTGTTGTATTGAGGGTAATTCTGATAGTCCAAAAAAGGGTACAGAGAATTTACGGTAAATGTAGATCATTCAGCCTCACAGAGAAGAGGATGTGAGATGCGAGAGAACATCGGCGGTTTAGCTTCGAAAACTCCCTTTGGGGCTGTTTGGTGTTTTTCTCTCAGTCGACAGCAGTCAGGATGAGATAGCACGCATAGGAGAGTTGTTTCTACTAAAGCTGTATGGGGCTGTCCGGTCAATTCACTGGACAAGCATCGGGTATGTTATGTACTTCCGATCTACACGTAGAGTGTCCTTATCCTCATCTGGTTTCAAGTTGGAATCAAAACCCTCCAACTTCAGCAGCTGCCAAGTTCCATAGCTATAGACATAGACCACTGTATACCTGGACTGCGCACGAGACAATGTTTGAATTGGGGGCTGCATAGGGGCCTGCGGGGCGCCCGACAAAGAGATATAGGGTCTATGGACTATCATATAGATGGTTTATCAGTATATATGATATACTGAATCCTTCGTAAATGTTTGTTCTATAATATTATCAAATAAAAAACAGTAAACACGCTAAAGAAATGCCATTACGAGATATGAAGAAATATGCATGAAATTAATATTTATTTTAAATCTTCGTCATTTAAAACTTTGCGAGTCAACTTTATCATGAAGGGTATCAATAGAAGCGCAATTTTTATTAGCTTCCATTTCTATATTCGTTATGATAAATGAATTAGAAACCCATGCATAAATTAGCGTTAACTAAATAAATAAAATCATAATGGGTAATTTTCCCGGGATGGGTTATTTATTTTCTATATATTTCGTTTTCTGATAAATGAATTAGTACCATGTATAAATTAGCGTTGACTAAATAAAAAACCCCATCAATCGGGAAAATTTCCCCATTGATGAATTTATTTATTATTAACGCTAATTTATGCATGGTTCTAATTAATTTATCAGATAACGAAATATAGCAATGGAAAGCTAATACAATTGCGCTTCTATTGATAACCTTCATGATAAAAGTTGACTGGCAAAGTTTTAAATGGGAAAGAGTTAAGTGAATAGAGTTCATGCATATTTCTTCATAGTCTCGTAATGCATTTCTTTAGCGTGTTTACTGTTTTTTATTTGATAATATTATAGAACAAACATTTACGAAGTTACAGTATATTATATATACTGATAAACCAATCTATATGATCCGTATATATATATATGAATCCGAGCGGCCCTCCGATTACAGGCCCCTTGTGCGACAGGCCGATATTCCGTGCGCAGTCCAGGTATACAGTGGTCTATGCTATAGAACATACCATGCTGTTTTGGGAATGGTAGGGAAATGAGCTACCACCAAATGAGTGGGGGTGGGAGTACAGAAAGGGGATACTTGTTCCAATCTATACCGATAGGCCTGTTTCTCCCGAGAAGGTACTGAAAATGGGATCTTGCGGCTTGCAAGGTAGGGTGTGGAAAAATCATGTCGTTGTTACAAGGCACGGAGGAGTGTACCATAATGTGGGACTGGTTGCAGTGGGTACAATTGTAAAAATTGCATGTTCTTGATGTGGGAAGGCGAAGGGGATACCACTGATTAGACATTCCTTCAACATAGGGGTTTGGGTTATTTGTGGTTTCTAATTGGTGTTTTGTACAATATAACATAGTTTTGGGCTATTATAATGTAACATACAAACATAGTTGTGGTTTTTTAAAAAAAATTAAAAAAAAAAAATAAAAAAATAAAAAAATTTT
>JACEEZ010024544.1:0-2500 GCA_016584305.1 Chionoecetes opilio
CTCCTCCCCTCTCTCTCTTCTCTCTTTTCGTATTATAGTAACAGCAAATTGGTCCCACCCATCACAGTGGTAGTAAATCTTGTGTTGTTTTTTTTTTCGCACCCACGTGACAGTGTACGTGGTAAACCCTGGCCAGGTATTACAACAACACGCCATCACCACCTGATTGACGGGGCCCGGGGGCGGTTTAGAAAAGAGAGAGAGAGAGAGAGAGAGAAGAGAGAGAGAGAGGAGAGAGAGAAAAGAGAGAGAGAGAGAGAGGAGAAAAAAGTGTTTGGTCATTATTTTTTTCTTTTACCGTGTGTTTTGTGTGCGTGTTCCTCCTCTCTTCTCTCTCTCTCTCTCTCTCTCCCCCCCTCTCCCCTCCCTCTCTCTCTTCTCCTCGCCCCCCATCTCTCTCTTTTTTCTCCCTTAACTTCTCTCGGCCAACTCCTCCTCACCCCTCCTCGTCATCTCTTCCCTCCCTCTCTTCCCCTCTCTCTCTCTCTCTCCAAAAGAGCTACCAATTCAGGATTAAAATTTTTGGAATCATGTCGTTGTGAAAATGAAAAACAATGAAAAGGATGAAAATAATGGGCGAGAGAGAGAGAGAGAGAGAGAGAGAGAGAGAGAGAGAGAGAGAGAGAGAGAGAGAGAGAGAGAGGCGAGCTTAAAAAAATAGTTTGTGTCAACATTGCAAAATAAAGAATTAATGATTTCCGATATTTTGATGAAAACAAAATTAGAGGATTTATTTTTGATGCCTAAGTTGTCCTTTATTTATTTATTTATTTATTTATTTATTTATTTATTTAGTCAAGTTTATTTCGTCATCGTTATTTTTGTATCTTGATTATGAACAGACATAGAAAGAGACTAATGGAAATACAGGTCCGTATTAACATATTTTTTTCTTTTTTTCTCTCTCTCTCTCTCTCTCTCTCTCTCTCCTCTCCTCTCCTCTTCGCCCTCTCTCTCTACTCTCTCTCTCTCTGTTTCTCTTCTTTTCTCCCCTTCTCTCTCTTTTTTCTCTCTCTCTCCTTTTTCTCTCTCTCTCTCTTTCTCTCTCTCTTCTCCCCTTCTCTCTCTCTCTCTTTTCGTCTCTCTCTCTCCTCCCTCTCTCTCTTCCCCTCCCCTCCTCTCTCTCCTCCTCCTCTCTCCTCTCTTCTCTCTTTCCTCTCTCTCTTCTCTTTGAAAAAGACGAAAAAATTAAGAAAAAAAATTGAATATAAAAGATAAAAAAAGGATGTGACAAAAAAAGGAAGAGGAAGAACCGAAATAAATAAGGAATAAGGAGAATAAATAGGGAATAAGAGAATAGGGAATAGGGAATAAGGAGAAAATATAATAATAGATGTAATAGAAATAAAATATAATAATAGATGTAATAGAAATAAAATAGAATAATAGATGTAATAGAAATAAAATAGAATAATAGATGTAATAGAAATAAAATAGAATAATAGATGTAATAGAAATAAAATAGAATAATAGATGTAATAGAAATAAAATAGAATAATAGATGTAATAGAAATAAAATATAATAATAGATGTAAGAAAATAAATAGAATAATAGATGTATAGAAATAAAATATAATAATAGATGTAATAGAAATAAAATAGAATAATAGATGTAATAGAAATAAAATAGAATAATAGATGTAAGAGAAATAAAATAGAATAATAGATGTAAGAGAAATAAAATATAATAATAGATGTAATAGAAATAAAATATAATAATAGATGTAATAGAAATAAAATAGAATAATAGATGTAAGAGAAATAAAATAGAACCAGCAGACGCCTTAATCGGCGAAGGACGAGCGAGCCGTAGAAACCCGATATCAAGGAAATTTGTCTGCAGGTGCGCACGTGCGGCGTCACCCGGAGTTTGACCTGTGTGACATTGCTAGGTGTGTGGTCTCAAACCACACACCAAATTTCAACTTAGTCGGTACAGCCGTTTCTCAGCTATAGCAAGATAACGTTGTCTGACACCCCTCACGCGGCACGCGCCACGCGCCACGCTGACCCCTCACGTGAGACAAAACATGTCAAGCACAAATAGGGATTGAATGGGGCTATCAGATGGCCAAGACCGCTTGTCAATCGGAAGCGGGATTCCAAAAATATAAGCTCACCAGTAAAACGCCTTAATCGGCGGAGGACGAGCGAACCCGTAGAAACCCACCGCACGTGCGCACGTGCGGCGGGCGGAGTCACCCGGACTCTCGATAGCAAGGAAATGTATCTGTTGTCATCTAAACTACATTTACCTTTGCCTTTTTAAGCTGAAATTGTAGGGATTGAATGGGGCTATCAGATGGCGAAGACCACTTGTCAATCGGAAGCGGGATTCCAAAGATATAAACTCCTGAAAAGCGTGACGGTCGGTCGGGTCGGGTCGGGTCGGCAGCTTATCCCGGAAAAATCCAAGTGAGTGAGGACTTACGAGCGTTTCGCGCTCGCTCGTAATAATAGGAGATGTAAGAGAGATAATAAGATAACAGAAACGTAATTA
>JACEEZ010024544.1:5000-45000 GCA_016584305.1 Chionoecetes opilio
GCTGTATTCATCTAGTTGTATATACTATCTAGTTGTAATTCATCTAGTTGTATTCATCTAGTTGATTCATCTAGTTGTATGCATCTAGTTGTATTCATCTAGTTGTATTCATCTAGTGAGTATGCATCTATTGATTCATCTACGCTGTCTCATTCATCTAGGATTGTATTCAGTCTAGTTGTAGCATTTAAGTTGTGCATTCCCATCTAGTTGTTTTGTCATCTGTTGTATGCATCTATTTGTATTCCATCTTAGTTGTAATTCATCGTAGTTGTATTCATCTAGGTGTGTAAATATCACATCGTTAATCTCTGTCATTCATTCTACAGTTGTCTTCTCTATTTGTATTCTCTAATCTGAGTATGTACGTCATCTAGTTGTATTACATCTAGTTGTTCAATACTAAGTTGTTTCTATAGTTGTATTCATCTAGTTGTAGTCCTATAGTTGTATTCATCCTAGTTTTAATTCATTACACTTTGTGAGAGAGAAGAGAAATTCATCTAAGTTATGTAGTCATGCCGTTGTAGTCCATCGAGTTAGATATACATCGAGTGTGATAATCATCTAGTGTATCACTCAGTTGTATTCATACTAGTTGTGATAGTCCTATCGTAGTTTTATATTCATCTAGTTGTATTCATCTAGGTGGTAGTATGCATCTAGTTTGGTTTACATCTAGGTTGTATATATTCATCATAAGTTTGTATTCATCTAGTTGTATTTCATCCTAGTTGGTAGTTCACTCTATGTTTGTATTTTACAGGCCTGCGCAACCGAACTTTTTTTTCCCCCCCCGTTTGGCCCGTCTCATATCACATCGTATCATTCCATCCTTAGTCTTGTTTAGTGGTTAGCCCGAAAACCTATCACCGACCGGGAGGCGGTCCAAACCCCGGCTAACACCCGGTACCCATTCACTGCTGTTGGACAGGGGCTCGGGTTTTCAAGGAAACAGCCCATCTGTCTCCTGCTCGCGCTCGGGGATCGAGACCAGGAATTCTCGGTTTGTGAGCCGCGAGCCTGCTTCCCCTACCTAAGCGGAGTCCCCTGTGTGTGTGTGTGTGTTGTGTGTAGTTTGTTTGTTGTGTGTGTGGTGTGGTGTGTGTGTGTGTGTGTGTGTGTGTTGTGTGAAAGAAGAAAATTTTTGTTTGTCTTTTGGTTGTTTCTAGTATTGTCTCTTTTTTTTTTTCTCTCTCTTCCTCTCTCAGGTCTCTCATCGTGGCTTCTCCATCTCGTGCTTTCTCTCTCTCTCGTCATCTCTCGTCACTCAGGTCTCTTCTGCTCCTCTTCTCTCTCTCTCTCTCTGTCCTCTCTCTCTCTCTCGCAGTCTATTGGCCAGAGCTTTTGCCATAGCTGAGGGCAAAGTCCTCACACACACACACACACACGACACACTACAGACACACACACACACACTCACAAACAGCACAGCAGCACAGCGACACACACACACAGCACACAAACAATTATTTGTTCATGAGTAAATTTTATGTCATTTTGAGAAACGTCAAAATTAATATTACTTTCCTACTCGCATGTTTTGCAATTTTTCTTTTTATTCTATCTCTTTATTTTCTTTTATTCTTTCTTTCTTTCTTTCTTTCTTTTATTTTCCATTTGATGTGTATGAAACTAATTTTATAGCATTTTTTTTTTTTAATACTCAAGAGAACAAATCATTTTTATTTTTTTTTATACTCAGACAAATAATTTTTTTTTGGTCGGAATTTAACGTCATTTTTATTAATTTTATTTTCATATTTACGTCACGAGGCCATTTTGTTTTGTCAGGTGTTAAGTAAATTAGTGCAGGAAGAGGAGGAGGAGGAGGGAAGGATGATGAGGAGGGAGGGAGGGGAGGAGAGGGAAGGAGGAGGAGGAGGAGGGGATGAAAAAGTGTACGGCATTACTTGATAGAACGAGAATAAGTAGAGGAAATCAAAGAGGAGAGGAGAGAGCAGAGAGAGAGAGAGAGAGAGAGAGAGAGAGAGGAGAGAGAGTAAGAGCAAGAGAGGAGAAAGAGAGAATGAGAGAAGAAAAAAAAAAAAAAATTCACCCACTCTAGACTTGATTTTTGTTTTTCTCTTGTCCTCTTCTCATCTTACGGTTTCTTTAATTTTTTTTCACTTTATCTTGTCTTTTATCTCTCTGCCTCTTCTCCTCGTCTCTCTCTCTCTTCTCTCTCTCTCTCCGTCGGTCTCTCGTCATCAATCTTCTCTCTCCGTCTCTCTCGTCTCTTTCTCTTTCTCTCTCCTCTCCTCTCTCTCTCTCTTTCATTGCAAACGCAGATAAAACACCATTAGAGTACCCTGTTTTATGTGTACTCTCTCTCTTCTCTCTCTCGATCTCACTCGTCTCTCGTTCTCGCTCTCATCCCTCTCTCTCTCTACCTCTCTCTCATCATCTCATAGAAAGAGAAAGAGCTGAGGGGTAGATCTTTCTCATACTCTCTCTACTCTCTCTCTCTCTCTCTTTTTGTTTACTCACCCTTTTAACAGTGCAAAAAATCTTCGCTTTTCATTAATTCATGTATTTGACTTCTCATTTTTTTTTTCTCGATTTTTTTACTGAACTGATAAAAAAATGGCGTAACGGAAGATTATTGTACTGTGAAATCGGAGGCTCCTATATTTTTTTTTTTTTTTTTTTCCTCTCCTCCTCCTCCTCCCACCTCCTCCTCCTCCTCCTCCCCCTCCTCCTCCCTCCCTCCTAACCCTCCTCCTCCTCCTCTTCTTCCTCCTCCTCCTCCTCCTCCTCCTCCTCCTCCTCCTCTTCTTCCTCTTTCTGCACCTCCGTTCTCTTTGCCTTCTATTTTTCCTCTTCTTGTCTACTGGGACCCTTCCCCCTCCTCCTCCTCCTCCTCCTCCTCCTCCTCCTCCTCCTCGTCCTCCTCCCTCCTCCTCCTCCTCTCCTCCTCCTCCTCCTCCTCCTCCCTCTCGCCGTTTCTCACACTTATCTGTTTCAGCCCAATACAGCAGTAACCGAACACGACATCGCATAATCTCTCTTTCGTTAACAAACTCGCAAGTCTTTGTGTGTGTGTGTGTGGTGTGTGTGTGTGTGGGTGTGTGTTGTTGTGTGTAGTTATTGTGTGTGTGTGTGGTGGTGTGTGTGTGTGTGTGTGTGTGTATGTGTGTGTGTGGGTTGTGGGTGTGGGTGTGTGTATGTGATGTGATGTGTGTTGTGTGTGTGTGTGTGGTTTGTGTGAGTGTGGTGTGTGTGTGTGTGTGTGTGGTGTCTGTGTGTGGTGTGGTTGTGGTGTGTGTGTGTGTGTGTGTGTGGTGTGTGTGTTGTTCTTATCACTTTATTTCGTTCGTCCGCTGTTTCTCTCTCTCTCTCTCTCTCATCTCTCGTTCTCTCGATCTCTCTCATCTCTCTCTCTCCTCCTCCTCTCTCTCTCTCTCTCTCTTTAATCCTCTGGACTCCTCTTCCCTAATTAATCGCGTTTCTTTTATTTCTTCATTCTTAGTCTTCTCATTTAATTTGCTTCTTCCTCTTTCTCCTGTATTTATCATCATCATCATCATCCTCATCATCATCATCGTCATCATCATCATCATCATCATCATCATCATCATCATCATCATCATCGTCATCATTTTTCTTGTATTGTTTTTTTCCCCTTTGGTTGATAATTCTTTCCTTCTCTCCCCCTCTTTTTATTTCCAATATCTCTCTCTCTCATCTCTCTTCGTCATCGTCTCGTCGCCGTCGAAAAACAAATATCTCCTCCAAGTCTTCTCTCTCTCTCTCTCATCTCTCGCTCTCTCTCTCCTCCGTCTCTCTACTCTCTTCTCTCTCTCCTCTCTTTGAAAAAAATTGTTACCTATGAACATGAAATTATTAAAGAAAGACGACCCTCGTCTCTCTCTCTTCTCTCTCTCTACTCTTTCTCTTCTCTCTCCTCTCTCTCTCTCGTCTCGCTCTTCTCTCTCGCTCTCTCTGCTTCTCTCTCTCTCTCTCTCTTCTCCTCTCTCTCTCTCTCTTTTCCTAGTTTTTCTTGTTTTCTTGCTATTTTCTTTACTTTACTCTACATCTAGCCTTTCTTAAATTTTCTCTTTTTTCTCCTTCTCCTCTCTCTCTCTTTTCTCTCTCTCGTCTCTTCGTCGTCTCTCATCTCTTTCCAAAAGTCTCGTCTCTTCTCATTCTTCTTCTCTCTCTCTCTCTCCTCTCTCTCTCTCTCTCTTCTTTCTCTCTCTTTCCAGTTTTCTTGTTTTCCTTGCTTATTTTCTTTACTTTCTCTACATCTGGCTTTCTTAAATTTTCTCTTTTTTTTTTTTCTTCTCTCTCTCTCTCCGGAGTCTCTCTCTCTCTCCTTCTCTCTCGCTCTCTCTCTCCATCTCTCTCCCCTCCTCTCCTCTCTCTCACCTCAGTACCGCGCTCTATCTCGTCTCATCTTCATCTCTTCTCTCTCTCTCTCTCTCTCGTCTCGGTCACTCTCTCGTCTCTCTCTCATCTCTCTCCTCTCTCTCTCTCTCTCTCTCTCCTTCTCTCTCTATCTCTCTCTCTCTATCTCTTCAAAAAAAAAGTTAGTTTTCTACCTGTTGACTATGAGAAAAAAATAAGGAGCTGGGTATATAATTTTTCTAATAACTTAACCTAAATATCCATGTGTGTTATTGCCTGTTTGCTCCTTCCTATGATTCTCCTCTCTTCCCTTCCCCCATCCTCCTCTTCCTCTCCTCTTCCTCTTTCCTCTCCTCCTCCTCCTCCTCTTCCTCCTTCCTCTTCCTCCTCCTCCTCCTCCTCCTCTTCTCTTCTCTTCCCTCTTCCTCTTCCTCTGCCTCTTCCTCCTCCTCCTCCCTCCTCTTCTCCTCCTCCTCCTCCCCTCCCTCCTCTTCCTCTTCCCTCTTCCTCTTCCTCCTCCTCCTCCTCCTCTCCCTCTTCCTCTTCCTCCTCCTCCTCCGCCTCGCTCCTCCTCTTCCTCTTCCTCTCCTCCTCACTCCTCCTCCTCCTCTTCCTCCTCCTCTTCCTCTTCCTCCTTCCTCCTCGTACTTCATCTTCTACTTCCTCTTCCTCTTCCTCCTCCTCCTCCGCCCCCACCCCCCCCCCATCCTAGTTTTCCCCTCACCCCCTCTCTCCCAGACCCTCTCCCCCCCTCTCTCCCTCTCTTCAAAACATCTTCCTCTCTCCACCTGTCCTCCTCCCTCCTCCTCATCCTCCGTCTACAAGTATTGATGTTAGTAGTAGGTAGTTCAGCAGATACCCTCGTCATGGACCCAATAGGTCCCATCCTGGTGTCTGTTTTCCTATGTATATCCTATGTAAATCCTCCTCCTCTTCCTCTCTCCTCTTCCTCTTCTCCTGTGAGCATAATATGCCGTTGATGCAGTAGTAATGTTTTTTGTCATTTGCTATCCAGACGTCAGGTTAAACGTAATACTTTTTGGCCATTGTGAAATTAAAAGACAAGTGTTCATTATTCAGTGTTCCTCATCATAATAATAATGATGATGATGATGATGTGATTGTAATAGTAATAATGGTAGTGATAGTAATGATATGCTGTGCTGTTGTGTGTGTGTGTGTGTGTGTGTGTGTGTGTGTGTGTGTGTGTGTGTGTGTGTGTGTGTGTGTGATGGTGTGTGTGAAGATGCACATTACCTTCGTTTTAGTGGCTTGGTTTTAGGAAGGCGTAGAAGTGGCTTGTTTTTAGTCTTAGTGGTTTCGTGCTATCATTCTAATGCCATCCTCCTCCTCCTTCCCTCCTCACTCCTCGCGTCGCTCCTCCCCTCCTTCCTCCTCCTCCTACCTCCTCCTCCTTCCTCCTCCTCTTACCTCCTCCTCTTCCTCTTCCTCCCTCTCCTCTCTCTTCCTCCTCCTCCTCCTCCTCCTCCTCCTCCTCTTCCTCCTCATTCTTTCCTCTTCTCCTCTTCCTACCTCCTTCCTCCCCTCCTCCTCCTCCTCCTCCTCCATTTTGTACTACGTCGTTAACATCGGATCCTTCAATTTCATCAATCAGAAATCTATTAATTAGAGAGAGAGAGACAGGAGAGGAGAGGGGGGGTAAGACCGATACACACACACACACACACACACACACACACCTCACAGCCCACACACACATCACACACACACAGCACACACACACACACACACACAACACACACACACATCAACACGACACACACACAACAACGTACCACACACTCACAACATACACACAATCCAATACAATCAAACTAGAAAATGAAAATAATCGAAAAAATCACGACCAATATTGCTTGAGAAATCGCAAATAAAATAAAGCAAGAAAATGGTCGTTCAGAATGCAGCTCCAGATGAAAAATAAAATATAATGAATAAATAATAAATAAATAAGATGAATACAATGAATGAAAATAAAATGAATGGTCAATGTTAAGAATAATGAAAAAAATAATGGTCATGGAATATTTTTTTTGATAATTTAGAAACAATATATTTTTTTTATCAATTAGTCAACGAGAAACGAGAGAGAGAAAAAAGGGTTGAGAGAAAATTGTTACTTATGAAATGAAATATTAAAGACACGCTCTCTCTCTTTCTCTCTCTTTTTTTTTTTCCTCTCTCTCTCTCTCTCTCTCGGCTCTTCTCTCGTCTCGTATCGTCTTCTCTCTCTCTCTCTCTCGGCCTCTCTCTCTCTCGATCTCTCTCAATCTTCTCTCTCTCGATCTCTCTCTCTCTCTCTCTCTCTCCTCTCTCTCTTTTGTTTTTTTTTTTTTTTTTTTTGTTTTTTTTTTTCTCCGTCTCTCTCCTCTCTCACCTCTCAGTCCTCTCTTCTCCCTCTCCTCTCTCTCTCTCTCTCCTCGTCGCTCCTCTCTCTCTGCTCTCTCTCTCTCTCGTCTGAAAAAAAATGGTTTACTTATGCAATGAAATATTAAAGAAAGACGCTCCTCTCATTCTCTCTCTCTCTCTCATCTCGTCGTCTCTTCGATAGTCTCTCTCTCCATACATCTCATACGTCGTCTCATCTCATTCATCTCTCTCTCTCTTCCTCTCTTCTCCCCTCTCGTCTCATCATCTCCTCTCCTCCTCCTCTCTCTGTCTGAAAAAAAGGGTTATATATGATGAATATTAAAGAAAGACGCCTCTCTTTCTTTTTTTTTTTCTTTTTCTTTTTTTTCTCTCTCTCTCTCTCTCTCCTTTCTCTCTCTCTCTCTCTCATCTCTCTCTCTCTCTCTCGCTCTCTCTCGCTCTCTCTCTCTCTCTCATTCTCTCGTCTCTCTCCTCTGATCTCTCTCTCCTCTCTCTTCGTTCCTCTCTCCTGATATGAACATTTCAAAATACGAATATATAAAATTTCGTCTTTTCTGAGAAGGCAAAAATAGGACGCGAACGAAAAACTGAAAATACAAACAAATTGAGAGAGAGAGAGAGCGAGAGAGAGAGAGAGAGAGAGAGAAAGAGAGGAGAAGAGAGAGAGAGAGAGAGAGAGAGAATAGAGAGAGAGAGAGAGAGAGAGAGAGAGAGAGAGAGAGAGAGAGAGAGAGAGAGGAAGAGAGAAACAAAAAAAACCCGTAAAAGTACATAAGAATACAACACCAAGCAATGCCACTATATCGTAATCGCTATAACGTTAACTGAGTCCATCGTAAAGTGCGGGAGGGATATCGTATACTAGATCAAAAGATTAAATAATGATCACATTACTAATACTAATACTACTACTACTACTACTGACTACTACTACACTACTACTACTACTACGAATTGCTGCAGGCTGCTACTACTAATAACCTTACTACTACTACTACTACTTCTACTACTACTACTAATATCTACTACTACTACTAACTACTACTTAACCTGACTAATTACAATAATACAATAATAATAATATTATCATAATAATAAATAATAATAATAATACATAATATAATAATAATATAATAATATAAATAATACTTTTTAACAATTGCTACTACTACTACTACTATAACCTCTCCTAACTACTACTTACTTTCTACTACTTAGCACTTTCTAATACTATACTATTACTACTACTACTACTTACTACTACTACCTAAAATTACTATTACTTACTACTTACTCCCTTCTCTACTTTATAAGAACAACTTGGTACCCACTTCCTCCTCTTCCTAACATACGACTCAACGTGAAGAGAGAAGAGAGAGGAGAGATAGAGAGAGAGAGGAGAGAGAGAGAGAGAGAGAGAGAGAAGAGAGGAGTAGATAGAGAGAGAGAGAATTAATTGAATATAAGTTGAAGATGATCTGAAAGTTAAGTATCTTGGAAGACCTTGTTTCTGGAGGAGGATATAGGAGGAGGAGGCAGGAGGAGAGTAGGTAGGAGGAGGAGTATGTAAATGACACGATCCCTGGGAGTTAAAAAGAAGAAAAATTAAGGCGAGAAGAAAGTTATATAAGAGGGAAGAAAGAAGAGGAAAGGAAGGAAGGAAAGAAGGAAGGAAGGAAGGAAGGAAGGAAGGAAAAAGAAAAGGAACATTAGCGTAAAATAAAGGGGGAGAGGGCATAGGAGGCTAAAGGAGGAAAGAGGAAGAAGAGGAAAAATTGATAAAAAGAAAGATGTTTGAGTAAATAAGAATGGTTTTGAAATATGTCCTTTTATGAGAGGAGAGAGAGAGAGAAGAGAAGAGAGAGAGAGAGAGAAGAGAGAGAGAGAGAGAGAGAGAGAAGAGAGAAAAAAAAAAAAATGAGAAAGAGAGAGAGAGAAGAGTGTGACAGGGTGTGTCAACCGAGGTCTCGCTGCAAGCTGAGGAGCCTGGGAGTGCGCGGCGCCCTACCTTGCAGCTCATCGAGGACTACTCACAAGACACGGACCTTACGGGTGGTGATCAACCGGCCACACTTCCAGCAGCACCCATTCCACTGCCGCGTCCCGCAGGGCAGCGTACTCGACCCTCTTTCTGTGGATGTTCTATTTCAATGACATTCTCCAGCTCATTCCTGATGCCCAGGCCTACGCTGATGACTGCGACCCTTGCCTTCACCTGCGACAGACGTGACGGCAGGCAGCACGGTGGTACCGCATCAACTTGGCAATTGGAAACATCGTCACCGGATAGTCGTGGCAGTCAGTTTTGGCCCCTGACAAAACCCAGGCTCTGGCTTATCCCCGCAGGCAATCATATCGCCAACCTGCCCTGAACCGGACATACCTTCACCTGTTCGGGCAGATCAACTCCCGCTTCAAGATCCATTTCCATCCTTTGGGTGGATTTTGTACGCGCGACTGACCTTCATCCAGTCATGCCAGGAGAGTTGCTAAAACATCGGCCTGGAGACTCAGCGGTGGTCCGCGCATCTCCCACCTTCTAGATGACAAGGGGTTGAGGTTCCTGTACAAAGGGCTTAGGTACGCTCCCCTAATGGAATACTCCCCCCTAGCATGGTCTTCCTCCACGCCCTCTTTACCTGGCCAAGTCTATTCCACCTTTAGTGCGTCCAGAGAGAGCCCACGACTGTTTACCGACAAACACGTCCCCACCACGCATCGCTCTCTAACTTCTCCTCACACCCTCCAGGACGCAGGGATGTGCAGGTTTATGTGTCATGCACAAGGCACTAAATCTCCACACTGCCCACCTGGCAGCCATCAAGCTCCCCAGGCCCCCGCCGCCCCGTCAACACCACCCGTGTCGCACCCACACAGACAGGAGCAGTGATGTGCCCTTTTCCCAGGACAGAGCACCACCCTACGTTTCCTTCTTACCCCGCTACGGCAGCCTGTGGAACCAGTTAGTTCACCAAACCGACCTCCACCACCATTCTCGCTAACAAGACTTTTAACGGGGGGAACTAAGTAGTGGTTGATGGCCTAAATTATTATCAAATATTAAAATATCTGTTTTATATTATATTAGCTATAGATAGCTCTAGTGTAAAGCCTAGAGGTTTAGCTCTAATAACACCAAATGTTCCTACAGTTTAAATAAAAAAAAAGAAAAAAAGAGAGAGACAGCAGAGAGCGAGAGGGAGAGAGAGAGAGAGAGAGAGAGCGAGAGAGAGAGAGAGAGACGTAATGGTGAGTAAGGGTTAGAGAGATGAGAGAGAGAGAGAGAAGAGAGATATTTACGCTTGACCAACATACCGCCATCATTGAAATTAAAGCGAGAACACCTCTCTCTCTCTCTCTCTTCTTCTCTCTTCTCGGCATCCTCTCTCTCGTCTAGCTCTCTCTCTCTCTCTCCGTCAGTCTCTCTCTCTTTCTCTCTCGAATTCATAATTTCTTCCTCTAATTCCTCTCTCTCTCTCTCCCTATTCTTTCATTCTCCTAAAATACTCTCCTTCTCTCCAGTTCCCTTAAGGTCTCTGGAGGGAAGAAAAAAAAGGGAGAAAATATATCCCGGGTGGAGGGAAGGAGGGAGGGAAGGAAGGAAGGAAGGAGGGAGGGAGGGAGGGAGGGAGGGAGGGAGGGAGGGAAGGAGGGAGGGAGGGAAGGAAGGAGGGAGGGAGGGAGGGAGGGAGGGAGGGAGGGAGGGAAGGAAGGAAGGAGGGAGGGAGGGAAGGAAGGAAGGAGGGAGGGAGGGAAGGAAGGCGAGAGAAAATTGTGAACGTTTTCCTAATGTGTGTGTGTGTGTGTGTGTGTGTGTGTGTGTGGGTGTGTTGTTTCTCTTTGGGAGTCTGGCGGTAAGTTTGTGATCACCGAGAGAGAGAGAGAGAGAGAGAGAGAGAGAGAGAGAGAGACGTTCCTATTACACAAAATTTTTATAACGTTTTTCACATCTTACTTCCCATTATAAAAATACAAAAATTTGATTACCTCCTTTCCTCATTTCCCTCCCTCCTTCCCTTCCTTCCTTCCTTCCTTGTTTCCTTGTTTCCTTGTTTCCTTGTTTCCTTCTTTCCTTCCTTCCTTCCTTCCTTCCTTCCTTCCTTCTTTTCTTCCTTCCTTGTTTCCTTGTTTCCTTCCTTTCTTCCTTCCTTCTTTCCTTCCTTTTTTCCCTCCCTCCTTCCTTCATTTTTTCCTCATTTTCTCCTTTCTTTCTTCCCACTCTTCCATCTTTCATTCACTCCTTCCATCTCTCCCCTGCCTTCCTTGCTTCCCACTTTTACTTCATTTCCTTCCTCTCTCCTTTCCCTTCTTTCTTGGCTTTTTCTTTCATTTCTTTCTTTCTTCTTTTTCTTTCATATTTTCCCCGCTTTCATATTTTTCTTTTCTATGTTTTTTCCTTCCTTCATTTTCCTTTTTCTTCCATATTTTTTTCCTGTGTTTCCTTATACCTAATTTCTAACCTAACCTAACCTAACCTAACCTAATTTCTAACCTAACCTAACCTAACCTAACCTAACCTAACCTAATTTCTAACCTAACCTAACCTAATTTCTAACCTAACCTAACCTAACCTAAATTTCTAACCTAACCTAACCTAATTTCTAACACCCTAACACCTCATTCTAAGACCCTGTAACCCTAAGTTAACACCTTTTTTACCCTAACTTAACACCTTTAACTCTAACTTAACACCTTTTTACCCTATCTTAACACCCTTACCCTAAGTTAACACCTTTTTTTTCCTTAACTTAACACCATTTTAACACTAACTTAACACTGAACACACTCCCGCTCTCAGCATAAAAAAAAAACCTACACAAGCCTCATTGCATCTCATCACAACACATTACACCTCGTTTAGCACACTCAGCACCTGCAAAAAGGGCTCAAAACAGCACTATAGCACTATAAAACAGCACTATAGCACTATAAAACAGCACTATAGCACTATAAAACAGCACTATAGCACTATAAAACAGCACTATAGCACTATAAAACAGCACTATAGCACTATAAAACAGCACTATAGCACTATAAAACAGCACTATAACACTATAAACAGTACTATAGCACTATAAAACCGCACTATAGCACTATAAAACAGCACTATAGCACTATAAAACAGCACTATAGCACTATAAAACAGCACTATAGCACTATACAACAGCACTATAGCACTATAAAACAGCACTATAGCACTATAAAACAGCACTATAGCACTATAAAACAGCACTATAGCACTATAAAACAGCACTATAGCACTATAAAACAGCACTATAGCACATATTTCCATACAAGGAGTGCTTAAGAATATTTTGTAGAGTAAAAAAACATCGAAAAGAGTAACCAATGTATTCAATGTAACTTAATATAGTAATTTATCTACCACTCACCTCTCTCTCTCTCTCATCTCCCTCACTCTCATCTCTCTCTCGCGTCTCTCCTCTTCCTCTCTCTCTCTCTCTCAGTCTCTCTCTCTCTCTCTCTCTCCTTGCTCGTCCTTTCCTCATTCCCTCTTCCTTCCAAAATACCGCATACACTGTTTCTAGCTCTCCTCCTCTCTCTCTCTCTCTCCTCTCTCCGTTCTCTCTCATATAGTGTCTGTCGATCCGAACCTCTCGTCGTCGTCATCTCTCGTCTCCATTCTCTCTCTCTCTCTTTTTTATACCCTCCACATCAAGTTTTTTCACATCCTGACTTCTCTACCTCCCTCCTCCTCCTCCTCCTCTTCCTCCTCCTACACTCCTCCTCCTCCCTCCTCCTCCTCCTCCTCACCAGCCTCCTCCATCCTCCCCTCCTCCCTCCCCTCCCTCCTCCGCCTCCTCCTCCTCCTCCTCCTCTCCTCCTCCTCCTCCTCCACCTCCTCCTCCTCCTCCTCCTCCTCCTCCTCCTCCTCACCTCCTCCTTCCTCCTCCCCTCACCTCCAAAGACTCCGTTTTCACCACTGGCCTTAATCAAAGATATCCAGCTGGCAATGAGGTTCCGCGCGCGCACGCCACACACAGCACACACACCACAACACACACACACACACCCACACACACACACACACCACACCACACACACGACACACAACACACACCACACACTCTCCCGAATGGATAGGGTGGTCAGTGTTTTTTACAATAAAGGGCATCTAGGTGTGTGTGTGTGTGTGTGTGTGTGTGTGTGTGAGAGAGAGAGAGAGAGAGAGAGAGAGAGAGAGAGAGAGAGAGAGAGAGAGAGAAGAGGAGAGAGAGCCACATGTGTCGAGACGGACAGAAGTGTTTAAAAGGCGAAATGCAGTATGTTGTAAGGGAAGAGATATTAGTAGGACACCGTTTTAACTTTGTTAGTGTGTTGTGTGTGTGTGTGTGTGTGTGTTGTGTGTGTGGTACGTGGTGTTGTGTGTGTGTGTTGTGTTGTGTGTGTGTGTGTTTGTGTGTGTACGTGTGTGTGTGTTGTGTGTGTTTATTGCTTTTAAACCACTATGAAATATGTAGAAGGTGGGAAAGGTCCTGTCTCTCTCTCTCCTCTCTCTTCTCCTCGTCTCTCTCTCTCGTCTCTCTCTCAACCTCATCTCATCTCTCTCATCTCTCATCATCATCGTCTCTTCTCTCGCTCCTCTTTCTCTCTCTCATTCACTCACTCACTTTCACTCACTCACTCACACCCACGACATCACCCACACACAGAACGGCACACACACACACACACCACACACACACACCACACACACACACCACGCACACCACACACCACACCCACGCACGCACACACACACACACACACACACAACACACCACACACACACACGACACGAACCACATACACACACACACACAGCACACCACACACACACACAACACATACACACACGCACACACACACACACACACATACTATAACCTTTCTATACATCTTTTTTCACAAGTTTCTCGTAAAAATAAAGGAAATTATAAAAAAAGAGCGAGAGAAATAATAAATCATATATTGTCGCGGAATAAAAGAAAGAAAATAAAAGAAAAGATATTAAAAGGCAGAAAGAATAGTGTGTTGCAGTGTTGCCATCGCTAAAAAAAATGAAAGAACAGTCTATTGCAGTGTTGCCAACGGTCTTTCATCACCAGCGGGATTATTTGTGAAATGAATGCAGAGAAAGAAATTAAGAAAGCAAAAATGAGATAGAAAAAAGAATGAAAGAATTGAGTCGGTTACAGGGCGTTTCGTACACAAGTTGTTTCGTACACAAGTTGTTTCGTACCCAGGTTTTGTTAGTTGTTTCGTACCCAGGTTTTGTTAGTTGTTTCGTACACTGATTTTGAGTTTTTTCGTACATACCTGGTGTCGAATCGTAACTAGTAATCAAGTTCATATCTGAGCTGAGTGTACGAAACGACTATGGTTTCATATAGACTACGAAACTACTTTTTGGTGTACGAATCTACTGGTGTACGAAACAACTTGTGTACGAACTGACTGCACCCCATTGAGTCTGTGTGTGTACTATGTATGAATATTGACAAGACTGACTTTTTTTTTTCTTTTCTTTTTTTTATTCCTTTTTTATGCATTTTGGATTTTGTATCTGACTTTGTAATGTAAGTTATTTTTGGGTTAGATTGATTTATTTACGGTAACAGAAAGTGTGTCAAGTTTTTTTCTCATAATTTAAACCCTTCACGCCCAGATCTTTCCTTTGCTATATGAAATCGTCTGTTATAAGAACATAAGAACATAAGAAAATAAGGAAGCTACAAGAGGCCGTGAGACCTACACGTGGTAGTTCCTGTTACCTAACACAAACCTACAATCCACCTTTCATCCATCCATGAACCTATCCAGCCCTCTTTAAAGCTCCCTAATGGATCAGCACTAACTACCTGTCTACTGAGACCATTCCAATCATTCACCACCCTATTGTGAACCAGTTTTTCCTATTCCTTTCAAATCTACGCTTTTCCAGCTTGAATCCGTTACTTTGTTCTACCCTGGTTAAAAGCCGTTTTAAAAACTTTTCCTACCTCTCCTTTTTTAAATCCCTTTACCATTAAAAACTTTTATCAGATCCCCCTTACTCTGCGTCTCTCGAGTGAGGTGTAATTTTTAAAACTTCAATCTCTTCTCATAACTAAAGTTACGCAAACCCTTGTATCATTTGGTCATTCTTCTCTGCACGTTTCTAACAAGGCTATATCCATCCTGTAATATGGAGACCAAAACTGAACTGCATAGTCTAGGTGAGGCTTGACTAGAGCCAGATAAAGCTTTAGAATAACTTCCGCACTTCTACTCTTAACACTTCTGGTAATGAATCCTAACCCTCTATTAGCTCTATTTCTGGCCTCAATACATTGTTTCCTAGGTCGGAGGTCTGGGCTCACCCTCACTCCAAGATCTTTTTCACCTTCTGATCTTTTCAGCGATACATTGCTTATGGTGTATCTATTACCAGGGTTTTTTCTACCAACATTCATAACGCTGCTATGTTATTAGCCATAAAACTACGAGAAAGTAACTCTATAAACCAAATTAACTAATGGACAAGGATATTAAGCAGGTCATATCTATATAATATTGCTTAGGTTCATTAAAGTCGTCGAATGGTGGTTATATTACAATGAAAATTACGTTCTGGGCCTCAAGGGGTTAATTAAAGTGACGAAACAAAATGAAAATGATACAGAGAGAAAAGAAAATGAATTAAGAAATGAAATTGTATGAGAAAAAATGTTGAAAATGAGAACAAAAAAATGTAATTATAAAAAAATATAAATTATAAGTGAAATAGTGATGTAACGAGACTAATGAATAAGTAACTAATAATAAATAATAATATATAATAATAACTAGTAATAATTAATAATAACTAATAATAATAATAATTTATAACTAATAGAAAAGGGAATAAGCTGTGAAAATAAGGCAGAAAATATAACTATATATAATAATGTGAATAAACGAGAAAATGAAATATCGAAAGTCATTTTAAGAGAATTAGAAAAACAATGAAACCAACGAACAAAAAATGAAGTAGAAAAATAGACAAGATAATTGAAGAGAAAAAAAATGAGTCAAAGTAAATCTTAATGAAACTCAAAGAAAATAACAGAATAAAGAATTGCCTGCCAAAAAAAAAAGTGTCACGTGCCCCGGTGTTAATTAGTGTGTGTGTGTGTGGTGTGTGTGTGTGTGTGTGTGTGTGGTGTGTGTGTGTGTGTGTGTGTGTGTGTGTGTGTGTATTTTTTATTGTGTTTTTTTTTTTTTTTTTGTGTATGTATGTGTGTGTGTGTGGGTGTGTGTGTATGTGTGTGTTGTGTGTATGTGTGTGTACAGGTGAGAACACGTACCTGGCAGGCCGTGGTGGCTTATAACGGAGACCAGAAGCACCACTCTGAGCACCGTGTTCAGTCTGCAAGGCGTCGCGCGAGCCATCATGGAGCAAAGACGCGGATTGCCTGAAAGCACTGATTTAGTTTTCTCCTTTTTTTATCAATCCAATTTTTTTATCAATCAATTTTTTTTATCAATCAATTTTTTTTCAGTTCAATTTTTTTATCAATCCAATTTTTTTTATCAATCCAATTTTTTTATCAATCCAATTTTTTTATCAATCCAATTTTTTTTATCAATCCAATTTTTTTATCAATCCAATTTTTTTATCAATCCAATTTTTTTATCAATCCAATTTTTTTATCAATCCAATTTTTTTATCAATCCAAATTTTTTTATCAATCCATTTTTTTTCAGTTCAATTTTTTTATCAATCCAATTTTTTTCAGCTCAATTTTTTTTATTAATCCAATTTTTTTATCAATCAAAATTTTTTTATCAATCCATTTTTTTTCAGTTCAATTTTTTTATCAATCCAATTTTTTTCAGCTCAATTTTTTTTATTAATCCAATTTTTTCAGTTCAATTTTTTTTATCAATTCTATTTTTTCATCAATCCAATTTTTTTTTCTGCTCAATTTTTTTTTCTTTCAAATTAGAGATTAAAAGACGATGTGTTTGTTGTAAGGACGAAATAGCACCGAGATAGTTTTTTTCTCCTTTTTTTTCTATTAATAAAAAAAATGATGTTAATTGATATATATGTATTTCCTAATTTTCGTTTTTTGGTGTTTGTTATATTTTTTAGTCAATTTTTTTCTTCTCTCTTTTCTACTTTTTTTTTTAGCAATTCAATTTTTTTCAGTTCATTGATAAAACATTTCCTGATTTGCTTATTTTTTAAGTATCCATTTTTTTCCGTTCATTGATATAAACATTTCTTAGTTTTTTTTTAGTGTATTAGTGAATTTTTGTCTCTATTTTACAAACTTTTTTTATAGATCACAAAATTATCAGTTTGTTGTTTTTTCGTTTTTCGTTTTTTTTAGTATTTTGGTGAATTTTTTTCCATGTTACCGATTTTTTAATATTTCACAAGTTTTTTTCTATCTTTCTATTTTGGTGTATTTTTTGTTCACCAACTTGCTATAGTGTTTGATATAAATTTTTTTCTGTTATTTTCTTCTCCCGATATTCTTGTGTACCGATATAACACGTCTTTTCTACCGATATTCCTGGTCGGTGGTCTCGAGGTCTCCCGATATCTTGACCGACACGAATTATTGACCGATTTTCTGGTATATCGGCGTTCACTTCTACCGATTTCTTTTACATATACCGATTTATCATCCCGATATTCTAGTCTAAAGCTTACCAACGATTATTCTGATTCACTGATTGCAGTTTAGTCCATAAAATCGTGGTTCAAATTTCCTCTTTACTAAATAATTGTTATCATTATTATCATTATTATCATTATCATTCCTTATCTTTTTATATCATCATGGTCACATCTCTATTTTTCTATGTATCTATATTTTCGTCTTTATCTAAATCTATGCCTGTATGTATCCTTCTAGTATAGTAGAAGTAGTAGTAGTAGTAGTAGTATTAGTAGTAGTAGTAGTAGTAGTATATTCTAGTAGTATCAATTTTCCTTTCTTTAACTTAATAACTTACAATTTTTTTCATCTACGCAAACTTATTTATATATTTACCTAATTTATTTTCTTCAGATTTCACTCAACGAATTTTTTTTAGACCAGATAATTATTTTCTTTTAAATGAGTCTTTTTTATTTTATTTTCCCGCGTAAATGAGAAAATGCGTATAATGTAAATGGCATTAAACTACCATAAATCAGGTTGTTAGGGTGGGTTAGGACTACCACCCACGCGCCCACACTTAGATATGGGCGGGTACTCCTCTCCTGTGGGCGGGTTTGGGTTTGTTATAGGGAGAAAGGAGAGGGTCTGTGAGTAGGTCGGGAGCTCAGGGGCGACAACCTCTCCCTTCCCCTGCTAGATACACACTGGCTGGCGTTGCTCTTTTCTCCAACACGCTGTCTGGCTGAACGTTGATCATGTGTTTTTTTCACCCACGTTCGTAGAGTTTTCAGGACGTTCAGTGATGGATTAGTGTTCGTTTTGCATGTATTGGGGAGGGGATAGGGAGGGTAGGGGGGATTTTATTACTCCCACTGATAACCACGGCAACCCCCTACCTCCTTCCCCCCGAAATAAGAAGAAAAAAATACTGATTTGATTATCATACTAATATTAGATAGCATTTTTTTTACTGATATTACATAGAAATTTCTTTATAAGTTCCTTCATCTTACCTGGAATTTTACGGTGAGTAGTCCTGCGTTGAGTAGTACTTACGGTGAGTAGTACTACAGAGTGCCCTTGACCTGGAATGGGACGTGTGGGAATGGGAATTGGGCGTGGGAATGCTGTGGGGAATCCATACCCCCCAAAAACGAAAATCTTCCCGAGTTCGAAATTACCGGGGGAAACTTTTTCACTTCTTTAAGGGTCGACAAGAGCCGGTGGGGAGCACAAGGCCCCCGAGTTCAAGCCCCACCAAGGGAAACAAAAAATCCATCGTCGATGGCCGAAAAAAAACCCGATTACTTCCTGTTCTTTCGACTGCATACAAGTGCGGCGGGGGAAAACCCCGGTGGCGGCTGGCCTGCTGGGGGTTGAACATCACAGAAAACGGACCTTCCCTTGACCGTTGGGTCACTAAAAAATCAAGCCTGCACCACCAACGGGGGAGGGCCAACTCACACCCCAGAATGTGAAAGGGGCCAGCCACCGGACCCCTCAGTAAAAAAAAAAATAGCCTACGGCGCTATGGGCTCCAACGAAAAAAATAAAAATATAATATAATTAGGACTTTTATATTTACTCAAATCTTACTCCCTTTACTCTTTTTTTGAGTAAAAAATAAAATCCAAACCCCTTTTACCTTACTCTTTATTTTTTAGTAAATAATAAAGTCCAAAAATCTTTTCTTACTTTCTCTTTTTTTTTTGAGTAAATAATAAAAGTCCAACTCTTACTCTTACTCCTACTCTTTATTTTTGAGTAAATAATAAAAGTCCAACTCCTACTCCTACGCTTACTCTTTATTTTTGAGTAAATAATAAAAGTCCAACTCTTACTCTTACTCCTACTCTTTATTTTTGAGAAAAAAAAAAGTCCAACCTTACCCCATCCCACTCTTTTTTTTGAGTAAATAAAAAATCCAAAATCCCATCCTACGCTTATCTTATTTTTTAGTAAATAATAAAAGTCCAAAATCCTACCTACGCTTTCTCTTTTTTTTTTGAGTTTTTAAAAAAAAATCCAACTCTTACTCTTTTCTCTACTCTTATTTTTTAGTAAATAAAAAAAGTCCAACTCTTACTCTTACTCCTACTCTTTATTTTTGAGTAAATAATAAAAATCCCCAAATCCCACCCTACGCTTACTTTTATTTTTGAGTAAAAAAATAAAAATCCAACTCTTCTCTTTTCCTACTCTTTATTTTGGTAAAAAATAAAAACCAACTCTACTCCTACGCTTACTCTTTTATTTTGAGGAAAAAATTAAAAATCCATCATTATTATATTATTTTTTAATTTTTTTACGTCGAGCCTATAGCGCCTGTAGGCTATTATTATTTTTTAAATGAGGGCTCGGGTGGTTAGCCCTGCACATTCTGGAGGGTCGTGGTGGTTGGCCCTCGCCCGTTGTCTCTGTCTCGCCTCGCTCATTGTTATTATTTAAGATTATTGATGGTTTGTTTCAGGTAATATTTTGAGTACTATTTAGGGTAATATTTCCCTTACTCCTTTCCTGGGGAGGAAAAGGCATGCCCTTTTGAAAAAACCGGTTTTGGAACTTGGGGACAGTTTTTTTTGATTGTTTTTGAAGGGTGTGTGTGTTTTGTGTGTGTGGGGGTGTGTGTGTGTGTTGTGTATGGTGTGTGATGTGTGTGTGTGTGTGTCTTTTGGTGTGGGGGTGTGTGTGTGTTGTGTGTGTGGTTTGTGGTGTGTGTGGGTTTTTGGGTGTGTGTGTTTTTGGGGTTGGGGGTGCCTCCTTTTTTGGGTTGTTTTGTGTGTGGTGTGTTTGTTTGGGGGGTGTGTTTTGTGGGGTGGTGTTGGGGGGTGTTTTGTTGTGGGGTTTTTGTTTTCTGGGGTGTTGGTTTTGTGTGTGGTGTGTGTGTGTGTTGGGGTGTGTGGGGTGTCTGTGTGGGTGGGTGTTCTGTGGTGTGTGGTGTGGTTTTTTTTGTGTGTTTTGTGGTTTTGGGGTGTGTGTGTGTGGGGTCTCCCGGGGTGGGTTTTTGTTTTGTGGTGGTGTTTTGTGTGTGGTTTTTGTGTGTGTGGGTGGTGGTGTGTGTGTGTGGGCCCTCTGGGGGGTGTGTGTTTTTTGTGTGGTGTGTGTGTGTGGTTTGGGGGGTTGGTGGGGGGTGATGTTGGGGGTGGGGGTGTGGGGGGGGGGGGGGGGGGGAACTGGGGGGGTGGGGGGGGGGGGAAAAGAGAGTGGGGGGGGAAAAGGAAGGGGGGAAAAGAGGAAAAAGAGAAGGGGAAACCGGGGGAGAAGGGGGGGGGAGGGGGGGGAGAGGAAAAAAAAAGAGAGAGAGAGGGGAGGGAGAGACACCTTTTTCCGTGGCCCTCACTTCTGGGATTCGTTCAACTCTTTTTAAATTAAATTAATTTATATTATTTTTTCAAAATGTTCCCTTTTCTCTTCTCTTTTCTCTCGTTTTTCTCTCTCTCTCTTTCCCCCGTCTCTCTCTCTCTTTCCCCTTCCCTCTCTCTCTCTCTTCTCTCCCCCCTTTAACCTTTTTCTATCCGGCCCTTACATTGTTAAGTCTAATTGTTTTAATTTACTATAAATGTTTTCGTGTTCTTCTTCCTTCCCTCTCTTCCTCCTCCTCTTACTGTTTTTATAATAGCCCCTTTTAGGAGAAAGAAAGGTCTTTGGGGTGGTCTATCTCTTATATTCTACACGTTTTCCATGTAAACCTTATATAGTTTGTGAGTTATTCAAATAAACATGATTTTACCCATAATTCCAAGGGTAAATTCCCTGCATACTTTCAGGAACATTTTGATATCTCAGATTTTCACGATAATTGGTTTATTGTAGTGTTCGAGAATGCTGATCACGAATATGGAATCAATTTTCTGATGACTATAATTCTAATCCTTATTTCCCCCTATGGTTCCTTATAAATCCTTCTTCTAACGTCTCCTCTCTTCTCCTCTCTCTTCTCTCTCCTCCCCTCTCTCTCTCTCTCCTCTCCTCTCTTTTCTCTCTCTCTCCTCTCTCTCTCTCTCTCTCCTCTCTCTCTCTTCTCTCTCTCTCTCCTCTCTCATCTCCCCTCTCCTCTCTCTCTCTCTCTTTCTCTTCTTGTCTCTCTCTTATACTACTGGGGCCATCTTTCTTTACGTCTCTCTCTTCTTCTCTCTCTTCCTCTCTCTCCCTCTCTCTCTTCTCGCCCCTTTTCCTCTCTCTCTCCTCTCCTCTCTCTCTCTCTCTCCCCTCCTCTCTCTCTCTCCTCTCGTCTCTCTCTTAGTCTCTCTTTATACTACTTCCCCCTCTTCTTTTCGTCTCCTCTCTCTCCTCTTCTCTCTCTCTCTCTCTCTCTTTTCCTCTCCTCTCTCTTTTCTCTCTCTCTCCTCTCTTAGTCTCTCTCTTCTATACTACTGTCCATCTATTCTTTACCGTCTCTCTCTCTCTCTCTCTCTCTCCTCTTTCCCCTCTCTCTCTCTCTCTCTCTCTCTTCTCCCCTCTCTCTCTCTCGTCTCTCTCTATCTCTCCCATCTATTCTTACGTCTCTCCTCCCCTCCTCTCTCTTTTCTCTCCTCTCTCTCTCTCCCCTCTCTCTCTCTCTCCTCTCTCTCTCTCTCTCTCTCTCTCTCCCCTCTCTCTCTCTCCTCCTCTCTCTCTCTCTCTAAACCATAACTTTCCCTAATTTGGTTGATGAGAGGAAAAAAAGTCGAATAAAAATCATTAAGCATTGTAAACAAACACTCGAATTTTCTCCCGAAAAAAAAACATACTTTTTTGTTTTGTTTTTGGTTTGTAATTTTCTTTTCTTTTTGGGACATCTTTAAAAAAGTATGCTACTGGCTACAAAGACATTCTTGACCCCAGGGGAAGAGCCGGGCCGTGTCCCTCTGAGAGAGAGAGGAGAGGAGAGAGAGAGAGAGAGAGTGAAGAGAGAGGAGAGAGGGGAGAGAGAAGAGAGAGAGAGAGAGAGAGAGAGACTGAATAGATGGGACAGTAGTATAGAGAGAGAGAGCAGAGAGACGGAGAGAGAGAGAAGAGAGATGAGCGAGAGAGATGAGGGGAAAAAGAAGAGAGAAGAGCTAAGAAAGATGGACAGTAGTATAAGGAATGAGGGCAGGAGATAGAGATTGAAAAGGGAAGAGAGAGAGAGAGAGAGAGAAGAGAAAGATGGGAAAAGACGTTTTTGGGGGGGGGGTTTTTTCCCCCTTTTTTGGGGGGGGGGGGGAAAAAAGGTAAAAAACCCCCCCCCGGGGGAAAAAAAAGGGGGGTGGGGGGGGGGGGGGTTTTTTTTTTGGGTTTTACAGTTTTTAAAACAAAGGGGGGGGGGAAAAAAAAGGGGGGGGGGGAAAAAAAAAATTTTTTTTCCCGGGGGGGGGGGGAAAAAAAACCCAAAGGGAGAGAGGAAAAAGGAAAAAATTTCTTAAGAAAAACAGTTAAAAGGAAAAAAAAATTTTTTTTTTTTTTTTTTTGGGGGGGGACTAAAAGGGAAAAAAAAAAAGATTAAAAAAAAGGCCATTAAAAGGGACAGAAAAAAGGGGAAAAAAGGGAAAAAAAGAAAAAGAAAAAGGGAAACCAGGAAACAAAAAAAGAAAAAGAGAAAAAATGAAAAAAAAGTGTCATTAAGAAGCGAAATGTCGATATACCCATAAAAAAACCCAACCCCAAAAAAAAAAAAAAAAAAAAACCAAAAAAAAAAAAAAAAAACACTTGGGTACAAGGAAAAAATACATAAGAAAAAAAGCCCGGGGGTTTTTTAATTTTTTAGAAAAACCAAACACAACACCAACAAAAAACCCCCAAAAAACAACAACAACAACAACACCAACACCCCCCAACCACAAAAAAAAACCACACACACCCCCACCCCCCCCCCCAAAAAACCCAAATCCCTGTATTCATAATAACAAAAATTTTTCATTTGGGAAAAACACACCCAAAAAAAACACAAACCAACAAAAACAAAAAATTTTGTCATAAAAAAAAAATGTAAAAAAATTTTAAAGTAAATTTTTAAAAAAAAAACCAAAAAAAAAAAAAAAAAAAAAACAAAACCAAAAACAACAAAAAACAAAAACCCCACCACAACCAAAAAAAAATTATTTCCGGGAAAAAAAAAAATGGGTCATTAGTAAGGAAAGGCCTCGTACCAAAAAATAAAAAAGGGAAAAATTATACTTTGGGGGAAAGGGGAGGGGGGTTCGGGAGGGTAAAAATTTGGCACGTATAAGGGTTTGCATAAAAAATAACAAAAAGGGAAAAATTTTTAAAATTAAACTGGAAAACCCTTCACTTTGGGAAAAAAAAAGGGGTTTTAAGAAAAAATTTAAAACCCCTTAGGTACCCAAAGGGGGGTTTTTCCCCTTAATACGGAGGGTAAAAAAAACCCATTAGAAACCGGGGGTTTTCCCTTTTGAAAAGGGGGTTCCCCGGTTTGGGTTTTGTACCAAAAAGGGGTTGGTTTTTTTTTTTTAAAACAAGAAATTTCCTTTTGCTTCCCCCTTTTTTATGGGTGTCAAGATTAACCCAAAAGGGGGGGCACCAAAGGGGGGGGGAAAAAGAGGTTTGTAGGTAAAACCCCCAAATAAAAAAAAAACCCAAAACCGAATTGGTCGCGTGTAACGCAAGGGGGGCCGGTAAAAAAATTTTTCCCGTGGGTCGGTTTTTAAAAATGGCGAAAAACCCCGTTCGGGAGAAAGACAACCGCAAATTTAAAAAGTAGCAGTAAAAGAAACCGCAATGAACCCCAGTGAAAAAACCCGAAGAAAAAACCAAAAGGTAAAAAGAACCGCGAAGGAAGGCCCCCTATTTTTTGGGTAAAAAGAACCGCGAAGAAGAGGTCACTGTTCAGATGTAAAAAAAACCCGCAAATAAGGGGCCTCAGAGGGTAAAGAGAACCGCAATAAAAGGGGTTTAAACTAAAAAAAAACCCGGGGGGAAAAACCAAAAAAAAAATTTTACGAAAAGACCCCGTTTTTGAAGACCAAATTTTTTCTAAGGAAACGAGGGAAAACCCATTGGGAAATAGAAAACGAAACCTTAAGCCCCCCTTTTAAAAAAAAATACGCTTTTGAAACCGGGGGGGAAAACCAAAAAACACCCCTTAACTTAAAATATAAAGAATTTTTTTGCCCTTATAAACAGGATTAAAAACAAACAGGGAAACCCCAAAACTTGGTTTAATTTCCCTAAGTATATTACCAAACCGGCGAAAAGGGACCCCGGGTTTTAACCCCCCCCCCCCTGCGAAGGGGTTAGCGGACCCCCCACCATAGCCAAGTTAGGGAAAAATTTTACAATTTTTAGATTGTTATTTTTTTTATTAAGGGATTTTTTACCCTGTATGTTTAATATTTGGATTTTTTATGTAATGTATATGTTTGTTTTTTTGTTGTAGGGGAGTGTTTCCCAATGGTAAAGGGGTTTTTGTTGGTTGTTTTTTTTTTTTGTTTTGTTGTTTTTTATTTTTTTTGGGGGGGGGTTTTATTGCGGAAAAATTGATTATTTGTTTTATGGTAATTTTAAAATTTTTTTTGTTTTTTTTAATTTTTTTTTTGGTTTTTTTTTATCTTTTTTTTTTTTTTTTTTTTTTTTCCCAGTTTTTGTTTTTTTTTGTTTTGTTTTCCTTTTTTTGGGGGTTTTTTTTTTTTATAGTTTTTTTTGTTTTTTATAGTTGTTTTTTTTTTAAATATTTTTGTTTGTTTTTTTTTTAAATAATTTTTTTGTTTTTTTTGTTTTAAAGGCGGTTTTGGGGTAAGGTTAATTGAATAAATTTAATTTTATATTTTTTATTTATATATTTCTTTTTTACTTTTTCTATTTTTTAAATTTCTTAAAAATTTTTTTTTAAAAGAATTAAATTTTTTTTATTTTGGGGTTTTTTCCCCCTTTCTATTTTTTTTTAGGGGAAATGTTGTTTTTCAATTTTAAGGGGAAAGTGAAAGGGAAAAAGGGGCACAAAAAAAAATAAAACCCTTTTGGGTTTGATAGAGGAATCGCTTGATTGCGCATTTTTTGTATTATTCTTCCTTTTTGAAATTTTTTATTTTAGTGGAATATCAAAAGTTTTCATCCCTCTGTAGACTATCCATTGATCTATATATTTCTGTGTTATTCATTTATGACATAGTTATTTATTTTAGATTTGATTTATTTATTCATTCATTTCTGTATTGCATGGAATTTTTATTATTATTTCAATTCTCCGTCGTGACCTGAAAGCAAAACTAAATTATTGCTATTTTTTATTTTTTATTATTATTTGTGATGAGCGATTTTTTTTAAGCTCTTGTAATTATTTCCTAGTTTATTTTTTTATCAATTATATTTTACGTTAATTTGCTGTTTCTTTTTTATTATCTTTTTTTTATTATCTTTCTTTTTCATTATCTTTCTTTTTTATTATCTTTCTTTTTCGTTATCTTTCTTTTTTTATTTTCTTTTTTTTTCTTATTTTTTTTTTTTTTTCATTATCTTTCTTTTTTATTATCTTTCTTTTTCATTATCTTTCTTTTTCATTATCTTTTTTTTCATTATCTTTTTTTTTCATTATCTTTTTTTTTCATTATCTTTCTTTTTCATTCTCTTTCTTTTTCATTATCTTTCTTTTTCATTATCTTTCTTTTTTATTATCTTTCTTTTTCATTATCTTTCTTTTTCATTATCTTTCTTTTTCATTATCTTTCTTTTTCATTATCTTTCTTTTTCATTATCTTTCTTTTTCATTATCTTTCTTTTTCATTATCTTTCTTTTTCATTATATTTTTTCTTTCTTAACGTAATTATATATTCGCATTTATTTCTGTGTTCCCTTATGTATGTATGTATGTATGTATGTATGCATGTATGTATTTCTTTTACTACATGGTTTCGAATTTTTGGTTTATACATTATGTAAGATTGCTGCGTTATGTTTTTACTTGTTGAGGGATGTTTTGAAATTGTGTACGTTAAACCACCCCAAGTTTAAATTTCCACCAACCACACAACACACACAACACCCCACACACAAAACACACACACACCCCAAAACCACACACACCACACCCAACCCCACCACACAAGAGGTAAATGTTTTAGTACACACACACACACACACACACACACACAACCCCACAAACCCCCACACACACCCCACACACAACCACACATAACCCAACACCAAAAGAAAAAACAATTTTTTGTTTTTTTCATCTGCTTTACCTGAATGATAATAATTAATAAGAAATACCGTTTTACAAGGAACTCTGAATGAAGGAGAGAGAGAGGAGAGAAGAGAAGGGGAGAAAAAGAGGAGAGAAGGGGGAGTAGAGGGGAGGAGGAGAGGAGAGGAGAGAGAGAGGGGGGAGAGGGGGGAGGAGGAAGGAGGGGGAAAAAAAAGGGGGGGTGTACGGGGGGTTGGGGGCTCCCAGGTGTAAAAGGGGGTTGTGCCACCCCCTAAAAAAACACCACCCCCCCCCCCCCCCCAAAAAAAAAAAACACCCCCACACACCACACACCCCAAACACACACCACACACATGGAATCCGTAGTGTAGCGGTTGAAAACTCAGCTCACAACCCGAGAAGTCCCCGGGTCGATCCCCGGGGGGGGCAAGACAGACGGGCGATCTTTTAAAAAACCCCAGCCCCCGTCCACCCACAGTGAATGGGTACCGGTTTCACCCGGGGTTTTTGGGCCCGCCTCCCGGGGTGTGGCTTCCCCAAAAATAAGCACTAAAGGGTGAATGATAAAAAAGGGGGGGTATGGAGACGGGGCCAACAGCGTTTCTCAGGGCCCTGTAAAAAAACAACTAGATGAAAACAACCCCCACCTCCCCCCTTTCACACACACACCCCCCCCCCCTACACAACACCTCCACCCCTACAACCCCACACCCACCCCCCCCACACACACCCTCCCCCCTACACCCCCACACCCCTCCCCCCACACAACACCCCACCCCAACCACACCCCCCCCCCTACCACACCCCCCCCCCTACACACACACCCCCCCCCCCCCACACACCACCTCCCCCCCTTTCCACACACACCCCTCCCCCCCTACACACACACCCCCCCCCTACACCACACCCCTCCCCCACCCACACCCCTCCCCCCACCACACCCCCCCCCCCCTCACACACACCCCCCCCCCACACACACACCCCCCCCTACACAACCCCCCCCCTACAACAACCCCCCCCCCTACACACAACCCACCCTTCCCACACACACCCCCCCCCCACACACACACCCCCCCCCCTACACACACACCCCCCCCCCCCCCCCCCCCCTACACACACACCCCCCCCCCCAAACACCCCCTCCCCCCCAAAACACACCCCCCCCCCTAAAACCACCCCTCCCCCCACCCCAAAACCCCCCCCCCCAACACAACCCCCCCCCCACACACACCCCCCCCCTACACACACACCCCCCCCTCCCCCCCCCCCTCCAACACCCCACCCTACACACACACACCCCTCCCCCCTACACACCCCCCCACACCCCCCCCTCCCCCCCACACAACCCTCCCCCCTACACACACACCCCACCTACACACACCACCCCCTCCCCCCACACACACCCCCCCCCTCCACAACACCCCTCCCCCCCCACACCCCCCCCAAAAACCCCCCCCCCCTACACACCAAAACCCCACCCCTACACACCACACCCCCCTTCCCCCCCCCCTTTTTCCCCCCAAAACCCCCTCCACCCCTACACAACACCTCCACCCTTACACACACACACCCTTCCCTCTCAACACCCCCCCCTTTCCCCCACACCCCCCCTCCCCCCAACACCCACCCCTCCCCCTTACACCCCCACAAACCCCCCATACCCCCCCCCCCCCCCCCCCAAAACTACCTTACAAACCACTCTTCTTTCTGAGTGGACGACACATCACTTTCGGAGCCTGACGCCCTTACTGACACAGGCAGAAGAGAGCGCTGAACACTTGACGCGTATCGCACCCCACCCTTAGCGTAGGGCGACACAGGTTTCCCGGGCTGGCGTCTGCGAGGGAGGGGGAGAGAGGAACGTGTGGCCGACTGACAGGTAAAGAACGTGTATTAAGGTGATAGGTAGGACTCTGGAGGGGGGGGGGGGGGGGGTATAACGTGAATATACGTGTTTGGCAAATTGGTGGGCGGGGAAAAGTGGGTTACATGGGACACATTTTTCTAGGTCAACCCAAATGCTGTCTTGGGTTGCTCTAATGTTTTGGATTTGGTGACGGATTATAACGTGAATATACGTGTTTGGCAAATTGGTGGGTGGGTCAAATTGGGTTATAAGACATAGGTGATTTTTTTCCAGGTCAACCCAAATACTGTTTAGGCTGCAGGGTGGGTGGGTGGGTTGCATAGTACCCAAGTCTGGTTAGGTTAGACCATTCCAGGTGAAGACGTTTGGATGTAGCTCCGATACTAACTATAGAAGCTCGTAAGGCCTGTTGTTATTTTCCCACAAAATTCCCCATTTTTCGCAAGAACCCAAAAACTAACCAACCCTAACCTAACTAACCTACCTAACCAGTAACCTAACCTAAAATAACCCAACTAAAACCTAACCAACGAACCAACGAAACCCAACCTAACCTAAAAACCTAACAACTAACCTAAAACCTAACAACCAACCTAACGTAACCAACCTAAACTAACCCAAACCCAAACCCAACCAAATAACCTAACCTAACCAACCCAACCTAACCTAACCTAACCTAACCTAACCTAAACCCAACCTAACCAACCAAAACCTAAACCAACCTAACCTAACCTAACCTAACCTAACCGTACCTAACCTAACCTAACCTAACCTAACCTAACGTAACCTAACCTAACCTAACCGTAACCTAACGTAACCTAACCTAACGTACCGTAACCTACGTACCTAACCTAACCGTAACCTAACCTACCTAACCTAACCTAACCGTAACCGTAACCTAACCTAACCTAACCTAACCTAACCTAACCGTAACCTAACCTAACCTAACCTAACCGTAACCTAACCTAACCTAACCTAACCTAACCTAACCTAACCGTAACCTAACCTAACCTAACCTAACCTAACCTAACCTAACCGTAACCTAACGTAACCTAACCTAACCGTAACCTAACGTAACCTAACCTGACCTAACCGTAACCTAACGTAACCTAACCTAACGTAACCTAACCTGACCTAACCGTAACCTAACGTAACCTAACCTAACCTAACCTAACCTAAACGTAACCTAACCTAACCTAACCTAACCTAACCTAACCTAACCTAACCGTAACCTAACCTAACCTAACCTAACCTAACGTAACCTGACCTGACCTAACCTAAACGTAACCTAACCTAACCTAACGTAACCTAACGTAACCTAACCTAACCTAACCTAACCTAACCTAACCTAACCGTAACCTAACCTAACCTAACCGTAACCTAACCTAACCTAACCTAACGTAACGTAACCTAACCTAACCTAACCTAACCTGACGTGTTCGATAGTGAAATAGGCGAACCTTACCAGATTTGGGTAATATGCGGGCATGTTAACGTGAATCTACGTGTCTGGCAAAATGGTGGACGGGTAAAATGGGTTGTAGGACACAGGTGATATTTTCAAGGGCAACCCAAATACTGTCTTGGGTTTTAATGTTGTGGGTTTGGTGGTGGACTATAACGTGAATATAAGTGTTTGGCAAAATAGTGGGCGAGTAAAATGGGATTACATGGGACACAGGTTATCTCAAGGTGATCCCAAAGTAGTATGTTGGGTTTGACTTCGTTTTTTTTTGGTATTTATAGAATTTTTGTTGTTGTTTCTTCGTTTAATTAAGGGTTTGTTTCTGGCTCTCTTGCTTCTCTTTCGTCTCGTGTCTCTCTCTCTCTCTCTCTCTCTCTCTCTCTCTCTCTCTCTCTCTCTCTCTCTCTCTCTCTCTCTCTCTCTCTCTCTCTCTCTCTCTCTCTCTCTTTGTTTTTGTTTTTAATGTGAATGGACGTGAGAAGCTACTTTTTTGTGTTGAATGAGAGAGAGAGAGAGAGAGAGAGAGAGAGAGAGAGAGAGAGAGAGAGAGAGAGAGAGAGAGAGAGAGAGAAAAAAAAAAGAGAGGAGAGAGGAGAGAGAGAGAGAGAGAGAGAGAGAGAGAGAGAGAGAGAGAGAAACAAACCCTTACGATATCAAGAGTAGTGAGTCAGGGAGAATGAGATAGAGAGAAAAAGAGAGTGAGAAAGACGCAGGTACAAGAGGGAGGGAGGAAGGATGGGAGAGAGAGAGAGAGAACAAAAATTTCTCTCTCACATCACCAAGAAGTTGAAAATTTACTCTGTGGCGTCTACCTCACAACACCAGACAGACAGACATTCTATCGCAAGTAACCAGGGCTTGAAAACGAAATAATTTTGTAAACGGTTCGTTCTGATCAGAAACAGTATTATTAACGTTTTGTTTTTCGTTCCTCCTGCAAACATAACATTTCTGAACCGGTTATAAAGAAATGGAAACCAGTTAGAACGTTATTCTCAAACCATGTATTGAATATGCTATTAGCCCGAATATATAATAATGCCTATACATGACTACATTCTTATAGATGGTAATAAAGCCATACATTTCATGGTGGACAGTATCCAGCAAATTCAAACCCTTAGATGTCGTAAGAGCTATATCATTATACGACTTAAATAAGGCAACACATTTACATATACAATACAGGAAGCGTAGTGTAGGAGTATGCAATAACAGTTGCCGTAAAGTAAAGACATGAATCACTAGAATATTTATTAATATTATATATAGCAAAAAATATATTAATTCGTAATATCACCAACCCACTAATCAAATAAACCTAATCAATGAATTCAATGACTACGTGTGGTTCTCCAAGGACTCGAACCTAGGACACTCACACCGAAATTCGGCGCACCAACCATTAGGCTATGAACACAGTTAAAAGTTTAAGCACATACTCACGATATATTATCCATTTTCGAATACTGGATATTAATCTAAGCATGTTCTTAAACCCAACTGCAGTATCATTGTTCAATGATTGCACGATTGGAAGGTGTAATAAAATAAGGGAACGTGATGCATATCACAAAGACAAAAATTCATAATTATAAAAGGTAAAAAATAGTTATTCTTCACAAATTAAATGCAAAGTGGTGCATATGATAGGACTATTATTTGAAACAAAACCACATCGTCAATTTCCATGTGAACAAATACAGTAGACTTAATTAATGTATGTATGTAATACAGATGTATTTACTTAAATCATTTGGCTACTGGAAGTGACAATGGATTACTGACCAAATATGGCATGGAACGAAAAACTAACTTTATTAACCGGTGACAGGGATTTCAGAATAGCGTTTTTGCTCCGGAACAGTAAATAGGATCACTTTTTCGTTTCCGTTTTTGTTCCGACCATAATTTAGTTCGTTTCCGTTTTCGTTTTCGTTCCCTTAAACCGTTTCAAAGCCCTGATCGCAACACACAGACACACATACAGATGGACAGACAATCTCACACCACTGACAGACAGACAGGCAGAGAGACATTATATCACACTACATAGAAAGACAGACGGATGAACATACATTTTCACAGCACATAGACAAACAGACAGACTTTCATATTACACAGGGAGAAGACTAGGTACATACACACACACACACACACACACACACACACACACACACACACACACACACACACACACACACACACACACACACACACACACACACACACACACATACAAGCACCACAACCATCACAGCAATACAGCCACAATGAGTAAAATTTCAATATTCAATAAAGTGAATGAAGATCCCAACCATTCCTTACTCCCCTCTTGACCTTGCATCTCCTCCTCTTTCTCCTCTTCCTCCTCCACCTCCACCACCACCTCCTCCAGCACCTCCTCCTCCTCCTTCTCCTCCCCTCCTAGTGTAGATAATACAGCCATAAGCCATACCAATTTTTATGTCGCAAACCTCCGTTGGCAACACTGTCACTGAAGTGTTGTGCAGTGTTACCAAGGTGTGTGTGCAGCATACAGCAGCTTGGCTCAGCTTGGCAACACTGCGCCTGAGACTCTCCCAGAACAATTCAGAAATAATAAAAGCAATAAAAACCGAAAGTTGAAAAAATAACTATAAATAAAAATTGTTTGAGGGAAAAATATAGAAAGTAATGATAGTCTAAAATAAGCGTTGATAATCTGAGGCTGTCAATATTTTTTCTGATTTTTTTTCGTATCGACATGCTAGACAGGCAAGCAAGCTCAAGCAAACTACTGAAGAAAGCTGTGAACAATTTTTTAGAATTTTTTTTTGTACTTTTTTGGGGGGTACAATTTTTTTTTTTTTTTTTTTTTTTTTTTTTTTTTTTTTTTTTTTTGCTAAGCCTTGCAAAAATATGGTCTTAAAAATATATGGGTCCTTTTTTTAGGGTGTGGCGTTTGGTGATGTGCCGAGAGTGAGGGGAAGGTGAGGGGAAGCGAGCCAGGTGAAGGGGAAAGTACTCACAAGCCGAACAGGTGATCAGACCGAAAAAAGAAGAAGAAAAAAGGGCCAATGAAACAAAAATCATAGCTTCTAGTAATTAATTAGTTGACAAAAATAAAGAAAAAATTGTAGTTTCTAGGACTAATTAGATGACAAAAATTAATATACCAGGTGCATATATCAGATAGGTGAGGAAAGCAATCCAAACAATAAAATAAAAATAAATAAACAAAATCAACAGCAAAAAAAAATCTTACTAGACAAAAAAAGTAAATAAAAAGTCAAAAAAAAAAAAAAGTCAAGAAAATATTGAAAAATGGTCATGACAAAACCAGGTCAATACAGGTGTAAAAATATCTGTGAGTCAGGTAATTAATGAAGCCAGACTTGAGGTAGGTCAGAGAAGTGACTCAATCAGGTGAAGTGAATGAGGCAGGTGAAGTGAGTGAGGCAGGTGAAGTGAGTGAGAGGCAGGTGAGGGTGATGAAGGTGAGGGGAGACGAAGCGAAGTGAGGGGTAGATGGAGGTCACCCAGTGGAGGAGGAAGGAGGAGGGGGAGGTCAATAGGGGGGGTTGAGGGGTTAGGGGGTGCGAGGTTACTTCTTAAGACTTGCTCTGAAGGACGGGAATTATTATGAATCGTGATGGGAAACTACTGTCAATTATAGTCTATCTTATTTATGATGGTCCGATGTCACACGGACACTTTTTTCCGGCATCTTTTGATATTTTGCTACCAAAAGATGCCCGTAGTGGGGGCAAAGTAATGCGCGTTCGTCACACGGCGTTTCGGCTACGAGCATCTTCTACTGGCATCTTCCGTGACCCGCGACCAAAACTAACATTATGGATCGTGCCAGAAGACTACAACCGTATTCTTCAATTCAAGACTTATGAATCGTGCAAGAAGATGCTCGTGGCCGAAACGCCGTGTGACGAACGCGCATTTGTTCGCCGCCACTACGGGCATCTTTTGGTTGAAAAATACCAAAAGATGCCGAAAAAAGTGTCCGTGTGACGCGGCCTTTAGTGCATTTTGACCATCTTAAATAAAATAAACTATAATAATTTATTCACGTACCAAGACTCTTATTTATAGGAGAGTGTACCACCTTGGATGTCTTTAAATACCCTTCACAAATATCACTTATAACTTAAAAAATAATAACTTAAAATTATAACTTAATAAATAAGCCATCATTAAATTTACAACACTCCAAGACTGGTTACAACTCCCCTTTTTGTGGCAACTAAAATGGCTTCCTAGTTTTATTTTTACTCTGTCTAGATTATATTTTCTTCAGCTATTGTTTTACCTTTATATTTCTAGCTCATTCCCTAGGTAGCTAACATTCCTGTAGCCATTGAGAGCAGCAGTACAAGGCTACGACAAGATCTACAAAAAACAAACAAATACAACATCTACGTGTGTGTGTGTGTGTGTGTGCGTGTGTGTGTGTGTGTGTGTGCGTGTGTGTGTGTGTGTGTGTGTGTGTGGTGTGTGTGTGTGTGTGTTGTGTGTGTGTGTGTGTTCAATGATGTCAACAACGTAAAATGCACAACATCTACACACACACACACACACACACACACACACACACACACACACACACACACACACACACACACACACACACACACACACACACACAGCACACACACACACATTCAAACAAATAAGCAAACACAAAAACACACTGTCTGGTGGTGGTTGTAATGGTAGTAGTAGTAGTAGTAAGTATAGTATGTAGTATAGTATTGTGTGGTAGAATAGTAAGTGTATAATAGAAAGTTGTAGTAGTAGTAGTGGTGGTAGTAGTATTAGTATAGTAACATTGTAGTAGTAGTAGTAGTAGTATAGTAGTAGTAGTAGTGGGTAGTAGTAGTAGTAGTTTAGTAGTAGTAGTAGTAGTAGTAGTAGTAGTATAGTAGTAGTAGTAGTAGTAGTAGTAGTAGTAGTAGTAGTATAACACAACAAAAAAATAGAAGCAAAAGAGATGACTAAGAAAAAATAGATAAATCAGTACCAATAGTAGTAGTAGTAGTAGTAGTAGTAGTAGTAGTAGTAGTAGTAGTAGTAGCAGTAGTAGTAGTAGTAGTAGTAGTAGTAGTAGTAGCAGTAGTAGTAGTAGCAGTAGTAGTAGCAGTAGCAGTAGTAGCAGTAGTAGTAGTAGTAACAATAATAGCAGTAGCAATGATAGTAGTAGTAACTGTAGTAACTGTTCTGAGAGAGTCTTAAAAAAAAACTCTACACCGGTTGGGGAAGAGAGGGAGTTGGGGTCAAGGTGAGTGGGGGGTTGGGGGGGTTATGGTGGAGGGGGTACAGGTCATTCCCCCTTGACTCCTACCTTGATGCTTTTTGCTGCTGTGTTCCTTGATAGAGCAGATGAGGTGTTTTATTTGGTTAAGCTTTTAAGGTAATGGATAAATGTAGCGAGCAGTACAGCCCACGGTGTACCCTGGGAAGGATAGGTGGGCGCTCCCTGGCGAAGGCGTCGAACCTGCCGGAGGAACAGGTGTGTTATGGGCAGGTGTAGGGGGGCAAGGGCGGCAGGTGTGTGTGGGGAAGAATAGGTGTGAGGTGAGATGTGAAGAAGGTTTACAGGTGTGCAGGGAAAGATGAACAGGTGTGGCAGTGGCGCACCCAGACATTTCCTTGCAAGAAATCAGAAGACACTAAAGGCCGTGACACACGGCGATATTTTCCGGCATCTTTTGGTATTTTTTCAACCCAAAGATGCCCGTAGTGGCGGCAAAGATGCCCGTAGTGGCGGAAAAAAATGCGCGTTTCGGCACGCGGCGTTTCGGCTACGAGCATCTTCTACTGACATCTGCCGGGACCCGCGACCAAAACAAACACTGTAGCAGCCAGACGAAGTCTTCTTGCCCGATACATATACGTATAGTATATAGTGTTTGTTTTGGTTGCGGGTCTCGGCAGATGCCAGTAGAAGATGCTCGTAGCTGAAACGCCGTGTGCCGAAACGCGCCTTTTTTGCCGCCACTACGGGCATCTTTGGGTTGAAAAAATACCAAAAGATGCCGGAAAATATCGCCGTGTGACACTGCCTTAATTCAGTACAAATATATATTACAGGTTGTAGCGATGTGACCTGACCGCGTACACTGTACACCTAGACCTTGATTTGGTGGCGCTTATGCTTCACGTAATGCCTTGGACAAGCCTCTAACACTACCAAAACTATTGTTTCATTAGCAGAAATCAGAAATTAGGCCTGAAAAGGGAATCAGATGATGGCTAAAAAATTTACCATCCAGCGGCTAGCGAGAAATCTGGCGGCTTTACAAGACTGAATGGCGAAAAAAAAAATTCTGGCCCCTCTCGAAAAAAATTCCTGGGTGCGCCCCTGCGTGTGGGAATGAAAGTTGGACGCGTGGAATGTTATGTCAAGGTAGTTGTGTGTGCAGGTGTGCGGGGCAGGTGTGTGTGCAGGTGTGTGAGGAGAGAGGAGATGAGAAGAAGTATCATGTGTAAGTGTGTAGGGAAAGGTTAATACCCCCCACCCCTGCAACCCCCCACTCAAAAGGAGGTATGGAATGTAGCGCACACACACACACACACACACACACACACACACACACACACACACACGGAGGATGAAACAGACTTGGAGAGAGACAGGACTTAGATAGATGTGTAACTAGAACAGGTGCAGGTGTGTGTGTGTGTGTGTGTGTGTGTGTGTGTGTGTGTGTGTGTGTGTGTGTGTGTGTGTGTGTGTGTGTGTGTGTGTGTGTGTGTACACCTTTCATTATAATCTACACTACTAAAGAAATCAAAGCAAAGTGAAATAAAGAGGAGGTCAGAATGTCAACACTACTATTTACCTGAACTACAAACACACCTGAGGGAGAGCATGAGAGGTGTGTGGGTTGCCATCTCACCTGGGGGAAGAACTGAGGTGTGCTGGGGGGCCCCGGGGTAAGGTGGGGGTTTCTCTACCATTATACCTCCAAAGGTGCCATTGGTCCCGCCAACCTCGTCTGTAGGACGGAGGAGACGAGTTAATCTCACCTCCACACACACACACCCACACACACCCACACACACACACTCCACAACACACACACACACACACCAAACAAAACACACAAAACACACACACACACCCCACACACACACACCCCACACACTTACTAGGGTAGGCTGGTTGGGTCACACACACACACACACACACACACACACACACACACACACACACACACACACACACACACACACACACACACACACACACACCACCCCACACACACACACCCACACACACCCACACCCACACACACACACACTCACTAGGGTAGGCAGCCTGGGTCTGGGGCGTGGGGTGATGCAGGGCTCTGTTTCTCCTGTACATACACACCACCACCGCCACGCCACACGCGCAGCACAGGAGGGCCACGGAGGTCACGATGGCCACCAGTAATGCGCCCGACACGCCCAGCACCTCGTACAGGGGCGTGGCTGCAAGGGCGGGAACAGAGATATTATTATTTATTTATTTTTATTATTTTTTTTTTTTTTAGGAACACATATTTTCATTTGCAACTTTTTTTTTTTTTTTTTTTTTTTTTTTTTTTTTTTTTTTTTTTTAGGAACATACATATTTTCCCTTAAACATTTTTTTTTGAGGGACACATATTTTCACTTATACTTTTTTTTTTTTTAAGGACATTTTCACTTACTTTTTTTTTTTTTTGAGGGACACATATTTTCACCTATCATTTTTGTTTTTTCTTGTTTTTTTAGGGACATGCAAATTTTCACTTATTATTTTTTTAAGGATGGATATATATATTTTTACTTTTTATTTTCAGTGGGGGACATTTTTTTTTTAAGGAGGGACACATATTTTCACTGATTTTTTTTTTTTTTGCAAGGATGGACAGATATTTAACTTGTCCTATTCTACCATCTACCATCATTCTACCCCTATTTTACTTGTACTCTTCTTTTCCTCCTCCTCCTCCTCCTCCTCCTCTTCCTCTTCCTCTTCCCTTCTCTCCTCCTCCTCCTCCTCCTCCTCCTCCTCCTCCTCCTCCTTAGTTTACTAGTTCTTAGGTTACTCCTTGGCAGAGTAACCAAAATGATACCTAGATTGCGTAATAAATCGTACGAAAATCGGCTCAAAGAACTTAACTTATTCCCACTAGCAAAACGAAGGATAAGAGGTGACCTCATCGAAGTCTTTAAAATCTTCAATGGATTTACGAACGTAGTCCCAGAAAAATCTTTTCACGCTAGACCGGTCAAGCTCAACTAGAAACAACGGATTTAAAATAAGCAGAAACGGTTTGTAACGAACGAAGCAAAGTACTTCTTCACAAGCCGTGTTGTAAACGTATGGAATGGGCTGCCCTCAGACGTAGTAAACTCAAATACAATAGAATCATTTAAAAATCGCCTCGATAAATATTTCATATCAAATTCCCGGTTGTCACTGTTTATCTCGGAATAATAAATTTATCTCGCGGGCCTCTGATACTTACTCTCATTGCGTAAAATGATTGCGAGTCGCGTCTACACAACCCCTCCCACACGTCTCAGACAGCCCCGAGTAAAACGGTCCACTACTACAACTTTTGACCTGTGACGGGCTGTGGTTCAGTAAGGGCCCCTGTCATTAGTGACCACCATCGGGATTTATATACCAGGGTCACTGCTGCAGGGGGCCATTGAAGTGCACGGCGTCCTACTTGGAAAGTGCACTACCGCAGTGGATTGTACGGAGCTGGGGCCTGATTGACTGCTGCCTCCCAAGAAAGCGCCAGGCAAGGCTGCCGCACCACCCTTGAACTTCCACACTGAGCCTACACCAACACTACATTAGACCTCATAACACACACAGATAGCCCCGAGTTAACGGTTACCACTACTACTCTCGACCTGTGACGGGTTGTGGACCAGTAAGGCCCTGTCAGTTAGTGACCACCATCGGGATTTAAGGTACCAGGGTCACTGCTGCAGAGGCATTGAAGTGTACGGCGTCCTACTGGAAAGTACACAATCCGCAGTGGATTGAACGAGCTGGGGCCTGATTGACTGCTGCCTCCCAAGAAAGCGCCAGGCAAGGCTGCCGCACCACCCTTGAACCTCCACACTGTGTTCACACCATTACAAAACACGCATAACATGACCAATCTATCAAGCACTAAACCTACCCCCCAACAACTAGTAGTAGTTAGCCATAGATTACAGCTTTCAACTTTCCTCACAAATTCCATGCAGTTTTTCTATACTGCATGGTATCACTTCATTTCCGGCCAGCTTCGGCTGGAGGATGGGTGGGTGGGGAGGAGCCTTCTCTTTCCTATCCTTTCTCTCTTATCATCTAGTTAGTGTAGTGCAGTTAAAGCAAACAGCCTTGTAGACCTATCGTCTGTTTTGCTGTTTGTGTTTCCTTTGTAACCCTTTTTGTAATCCTCCTCCTCCTCCTCCTTCCTCCTCCTCCTCCTCCTCCTCCTCCCTCCTCAAACAAGAAATAATGGTTTAAAACTAAACGGCCCAACGTTGCATCACAGATCTCCGTAAAATAATTTCAATGTTAGAGTTGTTTGATCGATGGAATAATTACCAGCAAATGTTGTCGAAGCCAGCACAATACTACATTTAAAAACGACTTGACGCGCACTGTAAAGTAAATGGGTATTGATAGTGCCCTGCAAAATTTTATTTAGTCCCCCGTATCGATTAGTTGTAGTGGTAGTGGTATTGTAGTTAGTATTTTTCATACCCTATTTTTCTGTACTACGGAAAAATCCCTGTTTTCCCATCTTCTTTAGGGACATGGTATAATTTTTCCAACTGTTTTCTTACATGTAGTTGATAGTTAGTAGTATGTAGTTCAGCAGATACCCTCGCTATGGACCAACAGGTCTCCTGGTGTCTGTTATTCCTATGTAATCCTATGTAAAATCCTCCTCCTCCTCCTCCTCCTCCTCATTACAATATTCATCTTTCTTTCCTATTCCCCGAAAATTATTGCCTTAATATTATCTATAACTCTCACACTTTTCTTTTACATCACAAAGGACTGGCCAAGGGGAAAATTAGGATAACAAAAAGCTATCTACTTGACATAACCCCTTTTAACAACAGACAAATATCTTTCTTCTTCAATGGCACTCAATATCTTTCTTCAATGGCACTCAATATA
>JACEEZ010024544.1:52500-67500 GCA_016584305.1 Chionoecetes opilio
TGTCTTTTTTTTTTTTTTCTTATACGTATTTTGTTGTTTTTTATTCCCTTTTTATTTTTTATTTTTTATTTATATACTATTTTTATTTATTTCTATTTTTTTTTCATTTTTTTTCTTTCTATTTTCTATTTTTTATTTAAATTTTCTTATTATTTCTTTCTATTTTTTTTTTTATTCCCTTTTTTATTTTTTATTTTTATTTATATGCTATTTTTATTTCTTTCTATTTTTTTTTCTTTCTATTTTCTATTTTTTATTTTTTTTCTATTTTTATTTATTTCTATTGTTTTTATTCCCTTTCTATTTTTTTATTTTTTATTTATTTGCTCTTTATTTTTAATTTTTTTTCCTTTTCAATTTTCTATTTTTTATTTATATTTTATTTGCATTTATTTCTATTTTTTATTTATTCCCTTTCGTGGATATTTTTTGGTATTCATCTATTATAAAAAAAAAATTAAGGGGGTTGTTTGTGTATTAAAAAAAACCATTGATGATTTGATGTCCTTCCCGAGGTTAACGATTGTTGTATTTCAATGTATCTTCAGAAAACCTTATCATCATTTTCTGCTTCGTGAAAAGTTGAAAAATATGAAAAATATACTGGAAAGTCATAGGCAAGTTTAGGTACCGTAGATAACACTGAAGTCGCCAGTCACTCGCCACTGCACTAATGTCGCCAGGCACAATATATTACGAATTTTAGCATCACTACAGACTTTTATGTGCCACTGAAGATGATACACAGTAGTTTATATTATGTACATCACACTACATGTCTTCAGTGGCACATAAAAGTCAGTAGGGATGCTAAAACTCGTAATATATTGTGCCTGGCGACATTAGTGCAGTGGTGAGTGACTGGCGACTATAGTGTTATCTACGGTAGAAGGAAGGTGTCAAAAGGATCTTGAGAATAAAAGGTAATACAATATAATAATAATAATAATAATAATAATAAATAATATAATAATAATAATAATAATAATGATAATAATAGTAATAGTAACAAGTAATATAATGGGTACCTGGAACTGTCGCCGATAGGAATTCTCGCCGCCGTCGTCGAGTGTTCCAATTCTTGATATTACAGGAGCCAATATATACATTTAATCAAGTGTTACCCGTGTTTCTGCATTCAGGGATGAAATACTATCGTTAGCTTGATCAGTTAGGTTAATTAGGTGCCATTGTCCAGGTTAGGTTAACATTTCCACGTCGGCGAGAGTTCTAAGTTGGTGTTTCGGCGAGAATTTCCATCGGCGACAGTTCCATAAACCATATAATGTGGCAAGTTAAGGCTAATTGGCACCTATCTGAACCTTGAGTTGAGTTGCCAGTTCTCATGTTTTCTCTCTCTGACGTGTTTACAGATGGATGCGGTGGTGCCGATGTGACGAGGTGGCGACAGTGGTGCCACGTCTCTAGTGAGTGTTGCTTATTTGTTTGTTTGAGTTTGAGTTTTATTTCTTCTTCATGGTTACATTAGTACACTATTCTGTTATTTTGTATTAGCATCTATTTTGATCTATTTCTATTTGCCTCATTTTTATCACTTCTCTTATTGCTTTTCCTTCCTTCCTTCCTTCCTTCCTTCCTTCCTTCCTTCCTTCCTTCCTTCCTTCCTTCCTTCCTTCCTTCATGCCTTCATTCATTCCTTCCTTCCCTTCCTTCATTCATTCATTCATTCATTCATTCCTCCCTTCATTCCTTTCTATTTTCCTATATTCCAAAAAAGTTCTTGCGACTATTAACCCCTTGAGACCCAGAACATAATTTCCATTGTAATTTGTGTACCCTTAGACGATTTTTAGTGACTATAAGCAATGTTTTTATAGATATGACCTGTTTACTATCCTTATCCACTAGTTAATTTGGTATATTCAGTCACTTTTCGTAATTTTATGGCTGACAACAGACGATTTTATATAGCAAAGGAAAGATCTGGGCGTGAAGGGGTTAACCAGGGTAGAACAAGAAGTAACGGATTTAAACTGGAAAAGCGTAGATTTAAAAAAGGAAATAGGGAAAACTGGTTCACAAATAGGGTGGTAAATTATTGGAATGGACTCAGTAGACAGGTAGTTAGTGCAGAGTCATTAGGGAGCTTTAAAAACAGGCTAAATCAATTCATGGATGGGGATGCAAAGGTGGATGTAGGTAGTATTAAGTAACAGGAACTACCTCGTGTAGGTCTCACGGCCTCTTGTAGCTTCCTTATTTTCTTATGTTCTTATGTTTCCTCTTTCCTTCATCAACGTAATATTATCCTTCTATACGAGCATTTCTTCCTTCCTCCCTCCTTCCTTCCTTCCTTCCTTCCCTCCTCCCCTTCCTTCCCTCCCTCCTCCCCTTCCTTCTTCCTTCCTTCCTCCTTCCTTCCTTCCCTCCCTCCCTCCATCCCTCCTCCCCTTCCTCCCTCCCTCCCTCCCTCCCTCCCTCCTTCTCTCCTCCATGCTTTTTACCTCCAAACTTTCCTCACGTCACCTCCCAAACTTCATCTCCTTTCTCTCCTCCTCCTCCCCCCCCCCCCTTTTCCTGACCTCTTCAAAAAAGTTTCCTTCACGTCTCTCTCAGCCCGTCAGGGTGGCAAGGTTGGTAGAGACGTGAGCTCGCAATGTGCAGCGTCTCTGTGCATTCGGTCAGCGGTTCGAGTCCAGCCTAGTTCGTGCTGACTTGGCGGCGCTTTGTATAGTCAACTAGCCGCAAAGCCGCCCTCCGGGCGGACTTTTTGACTAGCTCCTGCGGAGGGCTATTGAGGCCCACCACCTGTGTTTGGTGCGGCCCACCAGACACAGACTCTCCAGATAGCCCCTTCTAACTTTCCTGAAATCATGGATGTAGAAATGTATGTATTAACGCCTTACCCATCACCCCCCCCCCATTCACTCACCCATTACCCATCACCACACACCCATTCACTCACACCATTTACCCATCACCCCCCACCTATTTCCCTCACCCATCACCCCCAACCCATCACCCCCCACCCATTCACTCACCCATCACCCCACACCCATTACCCATTACCCCACCCATTCACTCACCCATTACCCATCACCCTACATCAAGGTTTCCTCAATTCTCGCAACCCACATTTTTGTTTCACAATTCTCGCTAATAGGCTACTAAAAAAGAAAAGAAAAAAGGGATCGTTCATCCCATAAGTAGGCTTATTATGTGCCCCTGGTCGAGTTGGTTCCAAAACTGTGCCATATGATGGGATTCCGCCACGGGGGGCGGCATCTATCGCGGACACACACACACACAGACACACACACACACTTTCGCTTATATTATTATAGATAACCTTGTAGTTGGTACTTGCAAGTGTCTAGATAGGATGAAAATCTTATCTTATCTCTCTCTCTCTCTCTCTCTCTCTCTCTCTCTCTCTCTCTCTCTCTCTCTCTCTCTCTCTCTCTCTCTCTCTCTCTCTCTCTCTCTCTCTCTCTCTCGTCCTTGAAGAAGCTAATGATGAGGTTCAATTATCCTTGAGACGTCCTCTTCCTCCTCCTCTTCCTCTTCCTCTTCCTCTTCCTCCGTTTTCCTCTTCACTTTTCCCTCTGTAATTATTTCTGGTTCTCTCTCTCTCTCTCTCTCTCTCTCTCTCTCTCTCTCTCATCCTCGTCTCTCTCTCTCTCTCTCTCTCTCTCTCTCTCTCTCGTCTCTCTCTCCTCTCTCTCTCTCTCTCTCTCTCTCTCTTCCCTTCTCGCCCAAAACGAAGATATTTCATAGACACTTTCCTTTTATAGACAATTCAATCCTTCGTTACGATTTTACCACAAACTTTACCACACGTCTGAACACGATTAAATGTCCCTTGTAATACTTTAAAGCAATAGAAAAATAAACACACTCTTCATAGGCATAGGCATAGGCATAGGTTATTCAATGCATCGCAGAATTAGAAAAGGCAGGGAAAGAAAGGGCTACAGAGTGGCAAAGAAGGAAGATATGTGTCAAGTTCGACCTCGAGCTTGCCAGACGACCTACAAAGCGATAAGATACAGAAAAGGTCACAAGAAGAAGAAGAAGATTAGCAAACACGTAACACCCAAATCGATAAAAAAAAAGCGATAAATTGCAACCAGACAACTTGCGATGATTATATTTATTATATATAGATTAATGCCGTGGATTTTGGGAGGCGGTAGCAGAGTGGTTAGCATCTCCAAGTGGTGTTCTCGGTGACCTGAGTTCGATCCTCCTCTCTCTTCAATCCCTCTCCCTCCCACTCCATGCCCCCTTCACTGTTGTCCTTGAAAGCCGTGACTCTATCCCCTCTCTCTCTCTCTCCCTTCCTCCCTCTCTCCTCTCTCTCTCTCTCTCTCAATCTCTCTCTCTCTCTCTCTCTCTCTCTCTCTCTCTCTCTCTCTCTCTCTCTCTCTCTCTCTCCATGTCCCACTAACTCTCCCTTCACCCTCTCTCTTGTCCTCTCACCCATTCCCTTCACTCTCTCCCTATATACCCCTCTCTCTCTCCCCCCCTCACTCTCACTCACTCTTGTCCTTGAAGGCTGTGATGTGAACCCGTTGTCCTTGGGTCCCCACTGGTCCGTGACGTACTTCAAAGTGACGTGGTTGATCTCTCCCTCTCTCTTTCCCTCTCTCCTCTCTCTCCCACTCACTCTTGTCCTCTGTCCCTCTCCTTTGGTCCCTCCCTGTCCCTCTCTCCCACTCCCTGTCCCTCCCTGTCCCTCTCTCCCACTCCCTGTCCCACTATTGTCCCTATTTCTCCCTCTCCCTTCCTCTCTCTCCCTTTCCTCCACCTATTATCTTTCCCTCCCCTTCTCCCTCTCTCGTCTTCTGTCCCTCTCTCCCACTCCATCCCCCCTCACTCTTGTCCTCTGTCCCTCTCCCCTTCACCCTCCCTTCCCCTCTCCCTCCTGTCCCACTATTGTCCTTTATGCTCCCTCTCTCTTCCTCTTCCTGTATATTGCCCTCCCCTCTCTCTCTCCTCCTCTCCTCTCTCCTCTCCTCTCCTCTTCTGTCTTCTCTCCTCTCTCTCCTCTCTCCTCTCTCTCTCTCTCCCCTCTCCCACTCATCTTGTCTTTGTCCTCTCTCTTCCTCTTCCTGTATATAGTTCTTCCCTCTCTCCCCTCTCTCTCCCTCTCTCTCTCTCCTCTCTCCACTCTCTCTCCTCTCTCTCCTCTCTCTCTCTCCTCTCTCTTCTCTCTCTCTCTCTTCTTTCTCTCTCTCTCTCTCTCTCTCTCTCCTCCCACTCATTCTTGTCTTTGTCCCTCTCTCTTCCTTTTCCTGTATTATATGTCCCCTCTCTCTCTCCTCCCCTCTCTCTCTCCTCTCTCTCTCTCTTCTCTCGTCTCTCTCTCTCTCTCTTCTCTCTCTTCCCCTCTCTCTCTCTCTCTCTCTCTCTCTCTCTCTCTCCCACTCATTCTTGTCTTCTGTCCCTCTCTCCCACTCCATCCCCTACTCACTCTTGTCCTTGAAGGCTGTGATGAGGAGTCTGAAGCCGTTGGTCTTGGGTCCCCACTGGTCCGTGACGTACTTCAGGGTGACATGGTTGGTCTGGGTGTAGAAAGGTGCCACGTTCTGGAGGGTGTTGCGGCAAGACAGGTCCAACTAGACAGGGTGAACATAGGGTGACGATAGGGTGAGACACTTGATTAGGGTGAAATTTAGGGTGAGAGTGACCGACTGATTTAGGGTGACCGAGGGTGAGGATGACTTAGGGTGACTTATGTTTACTATTTCTTGTGGGCTTTTAAATTGGGTATCTGTTTGTTGTTGTTTTTATGTTATAGGTAAGGATGAGAGAGAGAGAGAGAGAGAGAGAGAGAGAGAGAGAGAGAGAGAGAGAGAGAGAGAGAGAGAGAGAGAGAGAGAGAGAGAGAGAGAGAGAGAGAGAGAGGAAAAAAAAAGGTTATGAAAGAAAGAGAAAATGGAAATAGGATGGGAAAGAAAATGAGAGAGAGAGAGAGAGAGAGAGAGAGAGAGAGAGAGAGAGAGAGAGAGAGAGAGAGAGAGAGAGAGAGAGAGAGAGAGAGAGAGGAAAAAAAGGTTTGAAGAAGAGAAAATGGAAAGGATGGGAGAAATGGAGAGAGAGAGAGAGAGAGAGAGAGAGAGAGAGAGGGAGAGAGAGAAGAGAGAGAGAGAGAGAATAATGTGAGGAGGAAGGAGGAGAAGGGAAAAGGAGGAGGAAGAGGAGGAGGAGGAGGAGGAGGAGGAGGAGGAGGAGATAAGAAAGTTAAGAGAAAAGGGAATAATTTTTGTTCCTTATATTTTTTGTTTATGTTCTATCGTTTTTTTTCCGTCTATTTTCCCCCTTGCCTTCCTTCCTTCCTTCCTTCCTTCCTTCCTTCCTTCCTTCCTTCCTTCCTTCTTTCGTCTTTCTGTCTTTATTTCTTTGTATTCCTCTTTCGTTAATTGTGTCGTGGTTTCCTTATTCTAGTTCCTTCCTTCCTTCCTTCCTTCCTTCCTTCATGCCTATATCTTTCTTTCCTTCCTTACCCTTCCTCCCTTCCTTCCTTCCTTCCTTCCTTCCTTCCTTCCTTCCTTCCTTCCTTCCTTCCTTCCTTCCTTGCCTATATCTTTCTTTCCTTCCTTACCCTTCCTTCCTTCCTTCCTTCCTTCCTTCCTTCCTTCATTGCCTATATCTTTCTTTCCTTCCTTACCCTTCCTTCCTCCCTTCCTTTCTTCCTTCCTTCCTTCCTTCATTGCCTATATCTTTCTTGCCTTCACAGACAAAAGACTAACCATTGATTTTTCCTCTCTCTCTTTCCCTCCCTCTCTTTGTCCCTCCATCTTCTTCTTAAATTCCTCCTCTTCTTCTTCTCCTCCTCCTCCTCCTCCTCCTCCTCCTCCTCCTCCTCCTCCTCCTCCTCCTCCCTCCTCCTCCTCCTCCTCCTCCTCTCTCAACCTTACTTGATTTTTACAATAGTGTATTCAAAATGTACGACAACACGAGGGCAGTAGACGTAGTTTACCGTTTTCAAAAAGCGTTCGACAAATTTCCTCATAAGCGTCTCATTAGCAAAGTAAAAGCTCTTGGTATAACAGGCCATCTTTCAAATTGGATAGAAAACTGCTGTCAAATCGTAAACAAAGGGTGGTAAAAATTAATAAATGGTAATTCTTCGACGGGACCAGTGTTAATAGTGGCGCCCCCCCCCCCTCAATGATCATTTCTCGGACCTTTTCCTGTTTTTTAATATACATAAATAAACATTGCGAGGGATAAACAGGGCGGGATTTCAAAATTTGCTGATGACACAAAAATCACAAACATGGGCCTCTACAGAATCCAGCCCCCAACTCATAAAAAACGCCCTTAAACACGCTAACAAAATGGTCAAAAACATGGAAAATAAATTTTTTCCCCCCCCTTGACAAATGCCAGGTATACATTTTCGGTAATAACAACCCCCCCGGAAAACTTTAAATGAACGATTTCCGACTAAAAAGGGGGTTAAAGAAAAAGTTTTAGGCGTTATAATCTCGAAAGATCTCAAACCGAATAACCAAATTATAGAGGAAATTTTAAAAACGCAAAAAAATTGGGGTTGGCTTTTTTGGGACGAACTTTCATTTTTAAAATCTAAAAAAAAGTGAAAATCACTCTTTTTAAAAACTCGCTTTTTCCCCCCCTTTCTAAAATACTGTGTGCAGTTCTGGTCCCCCTTATTAAAAAAAGGGAATAGATAAACAAAAAAAATACAGCCCCGGAGAAAACCAAAATGATCCCTTAGTTGGGTAACAAATCGTACGAAAAATCGGCTCAAAAAATTTAAACTTATTCCCACTCAAAAGGGAAGGATAAGAGGTGACCTCTTTAAAGTCTTTTAAAATCTTAAAAAGGATTTCAAAGTGGGTCCCAAAAAATTTTTTCCACGCTAGCCCGGGTCAAGCTCAACTAGAAAAAAAAGGGGATTTAAAAATAAGCAGGAAAAGGGTTTTATAACAAACGAGGCAAAGTACTTTTTCAAAAACCGGGTTTTGTAAACGTATGGAATGGGCTGCCCTCAGACGTAAAAACTCATATACAATAGAATTTTTTTAAAAATCGCCTCGATAGGGTTTTTCTATAAAAACCCCCCCCTTTTCACGGTTTTTTTCGGGAAAAATTTAAAAAATTTTCTCGCGGGCCCCTTTTGCTTAACTCCTTTCGTGAAATGATTGCGATTTGCGTCTGCAAAAAAAACCCCTCCCAAAACTTCCCCCAGGCAGTCCCCCATTATCGGGCACTCTACAAAATTTTTAAACCCGTTTACGGGTTTTGGTTTTAGTAAGGGACCCTTTCAGTTAGTGACCCCCATCGGGATTAGTACTAGGGGCATGCTTCAGGGGAACCCAAAGTGCACGGCGGCCCACTTAGAAATTTCACTATTTGCAGTGGATTGAACGGAGTTTGGGGCCCGATTTGCTGCTGCCCCCCCAAGAAAGCGCCAGGCAAAGGGTGCCGCAACCCCCCCTTGAACTTCCCCACTGGCCTACACCAACCTAAAATTAGAGCTCATGGCACACACAGATAGCCCCGAGGTTTTAAAGGTTTTCCCCTACTACTCTGACCTGTGGGCGGGTGTGGTTTAGTTAGGGGCCCCGCCCGTTAGTGACCACCAAACGGGATTTTTTAAAGGGACCAGGGGGCATGCTGCAGGAGGGATTGGAAATGTACGGCGGGCCTACAAAGGAAATACACAATCGCAGTGGTTTAACGGGGGCTGGGGCCTGATTGACTTTTTGCCTTTCCCCCAAAGCGCCAGGCAAGGCTGCCGCAAACCCCCCTTTTAACCCCAAAACTGTGTTTTCCCCCCCATTACAAGACACACATAAACATGGGCCCTATCTAACAAACAAATAAACCTACCCCCCAAAAATAGTAGTAGTTAAACCATAGGGTTCAGCTTTCAACTTTTCCCCACAAATTTTCCCTGCGTTTTTTATAATGCATGGTATCAAATTCATTTCCCGGGCCCCCCCTTTGGTTTGGGGGGAAGGGTGGGTGGGGAGGGGCCCCTTTTACTTTTCCCATCCTTTTCTTATTTCCCAGTTAGTGTAGTGTAGTTAAAACAAACAGCCATGTAAGGATCTAATGGTCTGTTGCTGTTTTGTGTTTTCCTTTGTAATCCTTTGTAGTCCTCTCCTCCTCCTCCTCCTCCTCCTCCTCCTCCTCCTCCTCCTCCTCCTCCTCCTCCTCCTCCTCCTTTCTCTCATTCCCCCCTCTTCGTGATTCAATTAATGGAGGAAAAAGAGAAAGAAGAAATATGGTTTACTCTTCTTCCTCCTCCTCTTCCTCTTTCTGTTCCTCTTACATCTCTCTCTCTCTCTCTCTCTCTCTCTCTCCTCTCTCTCTCTCTCTCCTCTCTCTCTCTTTTCTCTCTCTCTCTCTCTCCCTCTCTCTCTCTCCTCTCTCTCTCTCTCTCTCTCTCTCATCCCTTTATTTTCCTCTCTCCTCCTACATTTAATTTTCCTTTCTCTTCCTTTCTCTCCTTACTTATTCCTTCTTTGTTCCTCTTCCTCCTCTTCTACTTTTTCTTATTCTTCTTTATTCCCTCTTTCTCTTCCTTTCATTTACCTTTCCTCCTCTTCCTCCTTCTCCTCTTCTTTTCCTCTCTCTGATTTCCTTTCCTGCAGTTTCTCTCTCTGTTTTCTTCCCTTCCCTCCTTCTTCCCTCCTTCTCCATTAGTTTTCTCTTTCCTTTCTCCTCTTCCTTTCCCATCCTCCTCCTCCTCCTCCTCCTCCTCCTCCTCCTCCTCCTCCTCCTCCTCCTCCTCCTCCTCCTCCAATCCTCCTCCTCCTCCTCCTCCAATCCTCCTCCTCCTCCTCCTCCTCCTCCTCCTCCTCCTCCTTCTCCTCCTCCTCCTTTTCCTCCTCCTCCTCCTCCTCCTCCTCCTCCTCCTCCTCCTCCTCCTCCTCCTCCTCCTTCTATGAATATTTCGGGCTTGCATATTCACCTTGCAACAACACGAAATGAAATGAGAAAATCATATCGGACACCTCTCTCCTCTCCTCTCTCTCTCTCTCTCTCTCTCTCTCTCTCTCTCTCTCTCTCTCTCTCTCTCTCTCTCTCTCTCTCTCTCTCTCTCTCTGCGGTTTCCTTTCATGTATAATTTTTTTTCCCCGTGTGGCATTCTTCCATCTTCATCATAGTCTCCTTTACCCTCCTTCGTTATCTGTCTCCTCCTATTCCCTTCCTTCCTTCCTTCCTTCCTTCCTTCCTTCCTTCCCTTTCCCTTTCCCTTTCCCTTTCCTTTCTTCCTTCCTTTCTTCCTTTCTTCCTTCCTTCCTTCTTCCTTTCTTCCTTCCTTCTTCCTTCCTTTCTTCCTTCCTTTCTTCCTTCCTGCCTTCCTTCCTTTCTTCCTTTCTTCCTTTCTTCCTTCCTTTCTTCCTTCCTTTCTTTCTTTCTTTCTTTTTTCCCTTCCTTCCTTCCTTCCTTCCTTCCTTCCTTCCTTCCTTCCTTCCTTCCTTCCTTCCTTTCTTCCTTCTTTCCTTCCTTCCTTCCTTCCTTTCTTTCTTTCTTCCTTTCTTCCTTCCTTCCTTCCTTCCATCACACGCTCATCTTCTTAAGGGATTTTTACTCCTCCTCCTCTTCCTCCTCCTCTTCCTCCTCCTCTTCTACAAATACCACTCTCCTGTCCTTCTAAAACACACACACACACACACACACACACCACACACAAAACACACACACACACACACCACACACACACCACACACAACGTATATGCATATGTGTATGCCCTGTATGTGTATATGTATGTATATATATGTATATGTATGTATATATTTTTTTTTTGCTTCACGTTACAAAGTAGTATATTTTTACTACATAAACAAACAGCCAACTGATGCTGCTCAGCACATATAACTTATATCAGAACATGTCCCGTCAGGGAACCTTGGCTCGACAGACCGTGGCAACGACCACTTTTTATGTAATTACTGAATGTATATATTTACTAGTAATGGCAATAAACTTTACTTACTTACTTACTTACACACACACACACACACACACCAAAACACACACACACACACACACACACACACACACCAAAACACACACACACACACACACACACACACCACACACACACACACACACACACCAACAAAACACACACACACACACACACACACACACCACACACACACACACACACACACACACCACACCACGCACACACACACACACACAACTCACCTTATGTGCGCCCATAGCATAAGCCCCGTCATAGATAAAGAGGTGGTCATTACAGTCTAGTTGCAGCCTCTCGAAGCGAAGCATAAACCGCTGCAGGATGGTGTCCGTTTGAAAGGTCACCACACACTTCAAGTTCCTCTCGCCCTTGGAGGTCAACACAGCGCCCTCAATCATGTGGTTGTGTTGCTTCATGAACGTGTCTGAGCAGAGTTCCGACACGGCATCTGTGGGCGTGAATGGGCGTGAGAATAGGGGAAGAGGGAGAAATGGGGTAAAATAATAGAAGGTGAAAATGTAAAATAAAATAAAATAGGTCTTCAGAAGCAAAAAAAACATCTGTGCAAAAAAGACAGAAAAGAGAAGAAAGATAACAGACAATAAGGTTATAATAAAAAAAATAAAAAAAAGGGAAGAGAAGAGGAAAATGGAGATCAAACAGAGATTAGTACACAGAAAAACAGAGATTAACTATAGTCTATTTTTTTTATTAAGGTCAAAATGCAGTAAGGAAGCCACGCCCCCTGCCTGCCCTTCTATTCTACGGGGCAGCTGATTGGTGGGTGCACTCCTCGTATCATCACTACCAATCACAATATCTTCACTACTTAACAGCGGCGTGACTACTGGACAGAGCAATCTTCACTACAGAGGGTGACAAAATCAAACACCCCCCCTTAGTGAAGATTGGGTCCCTGGTTCACGCCGCTGTTAAGTAGTGAAAAATATTTGATTGGGAGTGATGATACAGGGAAAGCCCAATCAGTGCCCCCTAGAATGAAGGGCAGGCAGGGGGCGTGGCCTTCCTTACTCATTTTTACCATAATAACAAAAATAGACTAAGTAGACGCAACCCCCGCCCGAAAATTTCATCAATTGGTAGCCATGGCAACATTGTGATTTGATTTATCCAAAAATTAAATCATTCTTCCCTTTTACCAAAAAGACTTTGGGATACCAATTTGGGAAAAATTTTAATTTTTAGAACCGTACATAACAACAAACTAAAAAAAGTCGGGTGAAAAATAAAATAGGGGGTTTGGGAAATTATTGGGTTTTTGTAGTGTATTGTGTTTTTGACTTTTATAGTGTAAGGTTGGAGGGGTGGAAAAAATGAGGTTTTTTTTAAGTATGGGTGTTGTTTTTGACGTTTTTTGGAAGGGGGCAAAAGAAGGGGTTGGAATTTTGGGGGTTTATTGCGGGGTTTTTTTTTTCATGTTATTATTGATTTTGTTTTTTATAGGCAGGGGTTTTTTAGTTTGGGGTGGAGTTTTTGGAGTTTTTGAAATTTTATTGGGGGTTTTTTCTACTGTTTTTAGAAGGGAAAGGAAAATAAATTTTGGTGGGGCCTCCAAATTTTGATGGCGGGGGATGAACAGGGACAGAGTAAAGATTTGGGGAAATGGAAAAATAATAGAATAGAATAAGCAGAGGGGGTAGGAATGTGTGTGGTGTGGGTGGTGGTGTGTGTGTGTGTGGTGTGTGTGTGGTGTGTGTGTGTGTGTGTGTGGTGAAAAGAGGGAGGTGGAAAATGAGTTTTGATATCGGAGTTTGGGAAAGGGGTGAGGAAAAGAGAGAGAGAGGAGAGAGGGGAGAGAGAGAGAGGAGAGGAGAGAGAGAGAAGGAGAGGGGAGAGAGAGAGAGAGAGAGAAGAGAGAGAAGAAGAGAAGGAAGCAGCAAGGAGTTAAATAATGAGCAAAGAGAGAGAGAGAGGAGAGAGGAGAGAGAGGGGAGAGAGAGAGGAGAAGAGAGGCGAGAAGAGAGAAGAGAGAGGGGGAGAGGAGAGAGAGAGAAAGGGAGAATGAATGAAGACGGAGCAAGGGATTAAATAACTGAGAAAAAAGAGAAGAAGAGAGGGAAGGGAGGGGAGAGAGAGAGAGAGAGAAGAAGAGGGGGGGGGGGGAAAAAGAGAGAGAGAGGGAAGAGAGTGATATGAGAGGGGGGAGAAAGGAGATTAAAAAACGAGAACGAAGAGAGAGAGGGGGGAGAGAGAGAGAGGAGGAGAGAGAGAGGAGAGGAAAAGAGAGAGAGAAGAGGGAGAGAGAAGAGGAGAGAGAGAGGAGAAAAGAAGATATGAGAGGGGGAGAAAGGAGTTTTAAAAATGAACGAGAGAGAGAGGGGGGGGGGGGAGAGAGAGGAAGAAGAGAAGAAGAAGAAGAAAAGAGGAGGGGGAGAGAGGAGAGAAGGGAGAGAGAGAGAGAGAGAGGAAAGGAGAAAAAGGAGAAGAGAGAGAGGGAAAGGAGATAAAAAGAGAAAAGAAGGGGGAGAGGGAGAGGAGAGAGAGAAGAGAGAGAGAAAAGGGAGAGAGAGAGAAGAAGAGGGGAAAGAGAAAAAAGAGGAGGAAAATGTAAAAAAAAAAAACTGAGAGGAAAAAAAATTTTTAAAAAAAAAAAAAAAAAGGAAAAAAAAAAATGAAGGGAGAAAAAAGGGAAAAAAGGAGGAAGGAAGGAAGGAAGGAGGAAGGAAGGAAGAAGGAGGAAGGGAGAAAAGGAAAAAGGGGGTAGAAAAAAAGGTGGAGGAGGGAAGGGGGGGGAGAAGAGAGAGAAGAGAGAGAGGGGAGAGAAGGGAGAGAAAGGGGAGAAGAAGAGAGAAAAGAGAAGAACAGTAAAAGGCTCAAAAAGCAAAAAATCTCCCTTTCCCTTTCCCTTTCCCTTCCTTCCTTCCTTCCTTTCCCTTTCCTTTCCCTTCCTTCCTTCCCTTTCCCTTTCCTTTTGATTTAAAAAAAGAACAGGGGTAGGTTTAAGAAGGTCAGAAGGGGAGAGAGAAGAGGGAGGAGAGAGGGGGAGAAAGAGAGAGAGGGAAAAAAGGGGAGAGAGAGAGAAAGAGAGAGAAAAGATTTTAAAGCCACGGGGGGTTAACATTGAAACAGGGAGGAAAGGAGAGAGAAAAAATAGGGTGCCAAGAGAGAGAGAGAGAGAGAGAATGAGGGGGGAGAGAGAGAAAGAAGAGAAAAAAAAAAATCTATCTAAATAATAAAAATAATAAAATGATAATAAGTAAAAATAAAAGTAAAAAAAACAAAAGTCACCGATGGAAGTACAAAAAAAGAATGAAAAATAACAAAACGAAGCAAAAAATTCTTTCCCCTCCCCCTCTCTCTCTCTCTCTCTCTCTCTTCTCTCTCTCTCTCTCTCTCTTGTGGTCTCTATACCACAAAATTGCAGTGTACAAATTTAAATAATAAAAAAAATAAATAATTGCGTTCCCGCCAAAAAAATACTCAAAACCCTCCCCAATCACACTCCCGAACCGCCATGACGTCTCGGGAACTGGCCAATCACGCCCTTGTTTTTTCGACCAATAGGGGACGAGTTTGACGTAAAGGAGGGTCAGGTGTTTGGAGGACGAGGGGGGAGGAGGGGAAAAAAAAAAGAAAGAGGGGGGGAGGAAAGGAGGAGGAGGGGGAGGGGGAGGAGGGGGAGGGGGAGGAGGAGGGAGGTGGAAAAGGAGGAGGAGGAGGGGGAGGAGGAAAGGTGAAAAAAGAAATTTTGGTGAGAGAAGGAGGTCCCCTCCTCTCTCTCTCTCTCTCTCTCCTTTTTCCTCTCTTCTTCTCCCTCTCTCCTCTCCTCCTTTCTTCCCTCTCTCTCTCAAAAAAAAGAGAAGAGGATTTAGGCAATGAGGGGGAAAGAAACGAAAAAAGAAAAGAATGAATGAATGAAGGAAGGAAGGAAGGAAAGGGAAAGGGAAAGGAAGGGAAAGGAAAAAAGAAAAAAAAGAAAAGAAAAAAAGAAAGAAGAAAGAAAAAGAAAGAAAGAAAGAAAAAAAGAAAGAAAAAAAGAAAGAAAGAAAGAAAGAAAAAAAAAAAGAAAGACGAAAAAAGAAAGAAAGAAAGAAAAAAAA
>JACEEZ010024544.1:72500-80000 GCA_016584305.1 Chionoecetes opilio
ATTTTTATCTGTCTGTTTCTGTCGCTGTTGTCTGTCTTTTCTGGCTTTTCTGTCTGCTGTTTTGTCTTTTTCGTCTGTCTGTTGTTGTCTGTCTATCTTCTGTCTGTCTGTCGTTGTCTGTCTGTCTGTCTGCGTCTATCGTCTGTTTCTGTCTGTCGTCTGCGTCTGTCGTCTGTCTTTTGTCTGCCCGTGTCTGTCTGTCTGTCTTTTTGTTGTCTATCGTTGTCTGTCTGTTATCTGTCTGTTGCTTCTTCTGTCTGGGTCTGTCTGCTGTCATCTGTTTCTGTCTGTCATCTGTCTGTTGTCTGTTGTCTGTTTTCTGTCTGTCGCTGTTGTCGTTGGGCTATTGTCTGTCGTCTGTTGTTATCTGTCTGTTATCTGTTTTTTCTGTCTGTTGCGTCTATCTGTCTTCTTTGTCTGCTATCTGTCTATCTGTCTGTCTGCGTTGTCTGCTATTGTCTGTCTGTCGTCTGTCTGTCGTCATCTGTCTGTCTGTCTGTCTGCTGTCGTCTTTTGTCTGTCTGTCTGCTGCTGTCTGTCTGCTATCTGTCTGTCTTCTGTCTGTTGTCTATCTGTCGTCTGTCTGTCGTCTGTTGTCATCTGTCTTCGCTGTCTGTCTGTTGTCTATTTTCTGTCTGTCTGTCTGTCTGTCGTCTGTCTGTCTGTCTATCTGTTGTTGTCGTTGTCTGTCTTTTGTCTATTGTCGTCTGTCTGTCTTTGTCTTCTGTCTGCTGCTGTCATCTCTGTCTGTCGTTGTCTGTCTGTCTGCTGTCGTTGTCTGTCTGTTGTCGTCTGTCTGTCTGTCGTCTGTCTTCTGTCTGTCTGTCGTCATCTGTCGTCTGTTTCTTCTGTTTTTATCTGCTGTCGTCGTCTTCTGTCTGTCTACTTCGTTGTCTGTCTGTCTTCTGTCGTTTGTTGTCTGTCTTCTGTCTTCTTCTATCGTTGTCTGTCTGTCTTCTGTCTGTCTATCGTCTGTCTCGCTGTCTTCTGTCGTCTGTCTGTCTGTTGTCTGCTGTCTGGCGTTGTCGTCGGCTGTCGGGCTGTCTGTCGTCTGTCTGTCTGTCTGTTTTGTCTGTCTGCTGTCTTTGTTATTTCATCTGTCTTTTGTCTGTCTTTTGTCTGTCTGCTGTCTGCTGTTTCTGTCACTTTCTGTCTGTCTGTCTGTCTGTCGTCTGTCTGTTGTTGTCTGTCTGTCTGTCGTCTTCTATCTGTCTGTCGTCTTTTGTCTGTCATCGTCTGTCTGTTGTCTTTTTGCTTCATCTGTCTGTCTGTTGTTGTCTACTGTCTGTCTGTCTGTCTTTGTTGTCGTCTTTGTCTGTCTTCTGCTGCTATCGGTCTGTCTGTCGTCTGTCGTTGTCTGTCTTCTGTTTTCTGCTGTCTGTCTGTCCCCCTTTTCTTCTGTCTTTTGCTGTCTGTTGTCTGTCTGTCTTTGTCCCGTCTGTCTGTCTGTCTGTCTGTCTTCTGTCGTCTGTCTTCGTCTGTCTGTCTGTTGCGCTGCTGTCTGTCTGTCTGCTTTCTCAAGGGGGAATGGAGAGTGTTTCTCCCAGATGTTCCTTTTCCCCCGGGGGGAGGAGAGAGAGAGAGAAGAGAGAAGGAGAGAAGAGAGAGAGGAGGAGAGAGAGGAGAGAGAGAGAGAAAAGGGGAGAGAGGAAGGGAGAAAAAATGGAAAAAGATGAGGTGGATGGGGAAAGGGGGGGGAAGGGAGAGGGGAGAGGGGAAAGGGGGGAGAGGGGGGGAGGGGGAGGAAAAAAGAGGGATAAATTTTAAAAAAAGGGAAAAAATTTTGAAGATAAAGAGGGGGAGGAGGAGGGAGGAGGAGGAGGAGGAGGGGGAAGGGGAGGGGAGGGGGGAGGGGGAGGGGGAGAAGGGGAAATAAAAAACCCAAGTTTTTTTTAAGGGAAAAAGGAAATTTTTCCCGAAAAGGGGAAAAGGGGGGGGGGGGGGGGGGGGGGGGGGGGGGGGAGGGGGAAAGTTTTCCCCTGGTAAAAAAATATATTAAATGTTTTTAAAAAAACCAAAAATTTTTAAATTGTTTTAAAATTTAAACTTTGTGTGTGTGTGTTGTTGTGTGGGTGTGTGTGGTGGTGTGTGTGGGGGTGTGGTGTGTGTTGGGGTGTTTTCACCCGTATAAAGGGTTTTTTTGTGTTAAAAAAAAAAAGGGGGGAAGAGAAAAGAAAGGGGGGGGGGGGGGGGGGGGGGGGGGTGGGAGGGGGGGAAGGAAAAGGAAGGGGGGGGGGGGGGGGAAAGGGGGAGGGAGAGAGAGAGAGAGAAAAAAAGGGGGGAGAGGGGGAGAGAGAGAGAGGGGAGGAGAGAGGGAGAGAAAAAGGGGGGGAGGGAGAGAGAGAGTGGGAGGGAGAGAGGGAGAGAAAAAAAGGGGGGGAGGGAGAGGTCAGCGAACAGACATGAAATATTAAGAGAGAGTGCCAGTCAGCCTTCTCTCTCTCTCTCTCTCTCTCTCTCTCTCTCTCTCTCTCTCTCTCTCTCTCTCTCTCTCTCTCTCTCTCTCTCTCTCTCTCTCTCCCCTTCCCTCCCTCCTTTGTATAGATCGAATGTTCAATATTACGCTGTGGCCTCTCTCTCTATCTTTTTCTCTCTCTCTCTCTCTCTCTTTTCTCTCTCTCTCTCTCTCTCTCTCTCTCTTCTCTATGACGTCACGGTCCATTGATCCCCATTAGACGGAACCTATAGGATACCTTTTATTTTTTTTATCTGATCGGAGGAGGCTATCCATTACCTATTATATCATCACTAATCCCTTATACAATCCTTCACTAATTTATCCGCTATCTTTATCCTTTATTCTTTATCCTTATCCTTATCCTTATCCTTATCCTTAACCCCTTCACGCCCAGATCTTTCCTTTGTTATAAAAAAAAAGTCTGTTGTCGAGCCATAAAATTACGAAAAGTCACTGAATATACCAAATCAGTTAGTGGATAAGGATACTAAACAGGTCATAGCTATAAAATGTTGCTTATAGTCACTACAAATCGTCTAATAGTACCCAAATTACAATGGAAATTACGTTCTGGGTCTCAAGGGGTTTATTTAGTGTCTCTTTGTTGTTTTAGGGAAAGTTTGGCCGAAAAAATATATAACATCGTCATGGTTTTTTTTCTTTTTCTAATTATTATTTTTAGGTCAAATCTCCGTGAACTTTGGTATTAGGTTCTTATGACAACTCTTATATACTTTACTGATATTATTACTTATATTATTATTTTACTTACTTATATACTATACTGTTGTAGTTGTGTTGCATCTATATCATGGACTTTATTTTTCTGAAACGATAGCTTAAAACTCCTGCCATTTGAGCCAATACGAATATAAAAAATGCGTTTATAAGAGCAATTGTTTTTACCTCTACTAGCAAAGTCATCCATTTTTCTCTGCATTAAGAAATATGACTTAAAAATATAGCTAAAATGGTCTAAAAATATGACCAGAAGTATGACTGAAAAAAAACATCGCGCCATTTTAGTCACTACGCATATAAAGAAATACATAATATCAGAGCTTTTTTTTTACCTCTTCTTGCACAGTCACCCATTTTCCTCTACATTAAGACGTGGGTACCAGAAATATGACTTAAATCTCCAGTAATTTGACCCAATATGTCTATAAAAATTACATACATACACTGTGAGAGCCTTTTTTTTTACCTCTCCTTGCACAGTCTCCCATTTTTCCGTACATGGGTACCAGAAATATGGCTTAAATCTCCAGTAATTTGACCCAATATGTCTATAAAGATTACATATATACACTGTAAGAGCATTTTTTTTACCTCTCCTTGCACAGTCACCCATTTTCCTCTGCATTAAGACGTAAAAAGTCAGAAAAGTAAGATATTTGTACCAGGAATACGGCTTAAAACTTGCGACATTTGAGCCAATCCGCATGTAATAAGTACGTACTGAAGACCATTTTTTTAACCACTACTTGCAAAGAAGACCACCTATTTTCCATAATTTTTCCACCATTATTTTTTCACCCGTTTTCCTCTGCATAAAGACGTGGGTACCAGAAATACGGCTTAAAACTCAAGACATTTGAGCCAGTACGCATATAACAGCATTTTTTTAACCTATCCCTGCAAAGTTACCCATTTTCCCTGCAAAGTCATACATTTTCCCTGCAAAGTTACCCATTTTCCCTGCAAAGTCATACATTTTCCCTGCAAAGTTACCCATTTTCCCTGCAAAGTCATCCATTTTCCCTGCAAAGTCACCCATTTTCCCTGCAAAGTCATCCATTTTCCCTGCAAAGTCATCCATTTTCCTTGCAAAGTCATCCATTTCCTTGCAAAGTCATCCATTTTCCCTGCAAAGTCACCCATTTTCCCTGCAAAGTCACCCATTTTCCTTGCAAAGTCACGCATTTTCCCTGCAAAGTCACCCATTTTCCTTGCAAAGTCACGCATTTTCCCTGCAAAGTCACGCATTTTCCCTGCAAAGTCATCCATTTTCCTTGCAGTCACCCATTATCCTTGCAAAGTCACCCATTTTCCGTGCAGTCACCCATTTTCCCTGCAAAGTCACGCATTTTCCTTGCAAAGTCACCCATTTTCCCTGCAAAGTCACCCATTTTCCCTGCAAAGTCACCCATTTTCCCTGCAAAGTCACCCATTTTCCCTGCAAAGTCACCCATTTTCCCTGCAAAGTCACCCATTTTCCCTGCAAAGTCACCCATTTTCCCTGCAAAGTCACCCATTTTCCCTGCAAAGTCACCCATTTTCCCTGCAAAGTCACCCATTTTCCCTGCAAAGTCACCCATTTTCCCTGCAAAGTCACCCATTTTCCCTGCAAAGTCATCCATTTTCCTTGCAGTCACCCATTTTCCCTGCAAAGTCACGCATTTTCCTTGCAAAGTCACCCATTTTCCCTGCAAAGTCACCCATTTTCCTTGCAAAGTCCCCCATTTTCCCTGCAAAGTCACCCATTTTCCTTGCAAAGTCACCCATTTTCCCTGCAAAGTCACCCATTTTCCTTGCAAAGTCCCCCATTTTCCCTGCAAAGTCACCCATTTTCCTTGCAAAGTCACTCATTTTCCCTGCAAAGTCACCATTTCCTTGCAAGTCACCCATTTTCCCTGCAAAGTCACCCATTTTCCTGCAAAGTCACCCATTTTTCCTTGCAAAGTCACGCATTTTCCCTGCAAAGTCACCCATTTTCCCTGCAAAGTCACCCATTTTCCTTGCAAAGTCACCCATTTCCCCTGCAAAGTCACATTTTCCTTGCAAAGTCAACCCATTTTCCCTGCAAGTCACCCATTTTCCTTGCAAAGTCACGCATTTTTCCTTGCAAAGTCATCCATCTTCCCTGCAAAGTCCCCCATTTTCCCTGCAAAGTCACCCATTTTCCCTGCAAAGTCACCCATTTTCCCTGCAAAGTCACGCATTTTCCTTGCAAAGTCATCCATTTTCCCTGCAAAGTCACCCATTTTCCTTGCAAAGTCACCCATTTTCCTTGCAAAGTCATACATTTTCCCTGCAAAGTCACCCATTTTCCTTGCAAAGTCATCCATTTTCCTTGCAAAGTCACCCATTTTCCTTGCAAAGTCATACATTTTCCTTGCAAAGTCACGCATTTTCCTTGCAAAGTCATCCATCTTCCCTGCAAAGTCACCCATTTTCCTTGCAAAGTCACGCATTTTCCTTGCAAAGTCATCCATCTTCCCTGCAAAGTCACCCATTTTCCCTGCAAAGTCACCCATTTTCCCTGCAAAGTCACCCATTTTCCTTGCAAAGTCACCCATTTTCCCTGCAGTCACCCATTTTCCTTGCAAAGTCACGCATTTTCCCTGCAAAGTCACCCATTTTCCCTGCAAAGTCACCCATTTTCCTTGCAAAGTCACGCATTTTCCTTGCAAAGTCATCCATCTTCCCTGCAAAGTCACGCATTTTCCTTGCAAAGTCACCCATTTTCCTTGCAAAGTCACGCATTTTCCTTGCAAAGTCATCCATCTTCCCTGCAAAGTCACCCATTTTCCTTGCAAAGTCACGCATTTTCCTTGCAAAGTCATCCATCTTCCCTGCAAAGTCACGCATTTTCCTTGCAAAGTCACGCATTTTCCTTGCAAAGTCATCCATCTTCCCTGCAAAGTCACCCATTTTCCCTGCAAAGTCACCCATTTTCCTGGCAAAGTCACCCATTTTCCTCTGCATTAAGACGTGGGTACCAGAAATACCGCTTAAAACTGGCGCCATTTGAGCCACCACTCTGCACTCTGTCTTGGTGACGTGTGTTCAGCCGCCGCCGCCCGCGAACGAGATAGCGAGATATATGACGCCGCCCCTGGACGCTTAGTAACTCTCCGGGTGAGTAGTGGCCGGGGGGCAATGACCGTGGGGAGCGGGGGGCGGGGGGGGAGTGCGGTTAGGCGGTTAGTGGTGTCGTGTTCATGCCGCTAGCCAGTGTGAGTGACCTGGGTCTTAGGTTGTAATATATTGGGGCCTTAAGGATGAAGGAACATTTTAGTAGTAGGAGTCTTGGATGTTTTTTTTTTTACTTTTCTTAAGATTTATAGATCGGTTTTTTTCTTTCTATAGTTAATTCAGTATACATTTTTTTTTAATATGGTTGCAAGATGGTGGGGTTTTTTTTGTGTTGGTTGAAAAATATTTGGGTTTTAAGGAGGAAGAAAAAATTAATATTAGGTTTTTCAGATGTTTTAGATTTTTTTACAAGTTTGCAAGATGGTTTTTTTATTTACTTATTTTGGCTGGAAAATATTGGGTTTTTTTTCAAGGACGCTTAGTAACTCGGAGGAGGGGAGGAGTAACTTAGGAGGGGGGGGGGTGCGGTTAGGCGGTTAGTGTGTCGTGGTAATTCCGTCCGCTAGTGTGAGTGGCCCGGGTTTTAGGATGAAATATATTGGGGTTTTAAAGGATGAAGGAAAATTTTTGTTGTTTTTTATATTTTTTTCTTTGATAAGGTTGCAGGATGTGGTTTTTTTTTTTTAGTATATGGTTTTTAGTGTGTTTTCTGAGTTATTTTCTTAATAGGGTTGCAAGATGTGGGTTTTTTTTTTAGTATATGGTTTTTAGTGTGTTTTCCGAGTTATTTTCTTAATAGGGTTGCAAGATGTGGGTTTTTTTAGTATATGGTTTTTAGTATGTTTTCTGAGTTATTTTTCTTAATAGGGTTGCAAGATGGGGGTTTTCTTTTTTGGTTGAAAAATATTTGGGTTTTTCAAGGAGGAAGGAAAATTTTAGTATCAGGTTTTTCAGATGTTTTAGATTTTTTTTTTATAAGTTTGCAAAATGTTTTTTTATTTAATTATTTTGGCTGCATATTTTTGTCTGTTTTTTGTCAATTTTTTTATTTAAGGTTGCAATTTATTTATTTATTTTTTTGGCTTGAAAGATATTAGTCTGTTTTTTCCAATTTTTTTATATAAGGTTGCAATTGTTTTTTTCTTTTGGCTTGAAAGATAGTTTTTTTTCAATTTTTTCATTTAAAGGTTGCAAGTTTTTTTTTTTTTTGGATTGGAAGA
>JACEEZ010024544.1:87500-112500 GCA_016584305.1 Chionoecetes opilio
TTTCAGTTTTTTTCTGATTCAGGATTATTTTTAAATATTTTTATTGAAGAAGTGAAGGGCTTGGGGGATGGCATGGAGGCAAAGGACCCACTACTGAAGGGGGCGTGGTGGGGGTGAAGGGGGGCATGGAGGCAAGGACCCACTACTGAAGGGGGCGTGGTGGTGGTGAAGGGGGGCAATGGAGGCAAGGGGCCACTACTGAAGGGGCGTGGTGGTGAAGGGGGGCATGGAGGCAAGGACCCACTACTGAAGGGGCGTGGTGGGTGAAGGGGGGGCATGGAGGCAAGGACCCACTACTGAAGGGGGCGTGGTGGTGAAGGGGGGCATGGAGGCAAGACCCACTACTGAAGGGGGCGTGGTGGTGAAGGGGGACATGGAGGCAAGGACCCACTACTGAAGGGGGCGTGGTGGTGAAGGGGGGCATGGAGGCAAGGACCCACTACTGAAGGGGGGCGTGGTGGTGAAGGGGGGATGGAGGAAGGAACCCATACTGAAGGGGGCGTGGTGGGAAGGGGGGTATGGAGGCAAGGACCCACTACTGAAGGGGCGTGGTGGTGAAGGGGGGCATGGAGGCAAGGAACCCATACTGAAGGGGGCATGGGTGAAGGGGGGTATGGAGGCAAGGACCCACTACTGAAGGGGGCGTGGTGGTGAAGGGGGGCATGGAGGCAAGGACCCCCCTACTGAAGGGGGGGCAAAGGTGGTGAAGGGGGGCATGGAGGCAAAAGGACCCACTACTGAAGGGGGCATGGAGGCAAGGACCCACTACTGAAGGGGTGTGGTGGTGAAGGGGGCATGGAGGCAAGGACCCAATACTGAAGGGGGCGTGGTGGTGAAAAGGTCAAGAAACAGTGACCTAGAGGGTGGTGAAGCAGTATGATAAAGTCATGTAAGTGCGTACAAGTGTTGATTACAATAATATTTTCATGATGGACAGCGAAAACATATGAGTATTAATAAGTGTTACGTCAGTAGCGGGGAATCAGTAACCCAACACCCACACACCAACACCCACACACCCACACCCACACACAACACCCACACACACAACACCCATTCAATAGTAACACCCACGCCAGGCCACGTAACACACCCACACCCACACACAACACCCACTCGCTAGTAACACCCACTCAGTAGTAACACCCACGCCAGGCCACATAACACACCCACACACCCACACCAACACCCACACACCCACACCAACACCCACACACAACACCCACTCAGTAGTAACACCCACGCCAGGTCACATAACAACCCCATGTAGGCCCCGCGGCAAGGCACCTTCGTCACGCCCTCTGCCTGGCCATGCCGTTGTGCGTACCAAGAGAGGGACGCCGCGGGGCCCCTCATAGCGCCGCTGCAGTGTCCGTGACTCATCGCGGGGCAGGAAAAAGGCGCCTCTCTTATACCTCCTCACCCGCGTTCCTCTCATCAATGAATACTTATAACCGTCTAAAGGGCACTACCACTACTACATTCACACTAGTACCCACACACCACCACTATAACACCACCCTCCATCCCCCTCCAGCAGGGATACACAGGTTGTTGTAAGAAGCGTGCATGAAGACATTGCCGCGTCAAGTACTCACACATGTTATTGCCCTTGGAGGCGGCGACAGCAAGCCGTGCCGCCAACACCAGCAGGAGGGACAGCTTTGCACGGCACCATAGCAGGCTGCCGTGCCCTATAGAATCCTTCTCCATGAGTGTGATGCGCTACACCCGCCGCCGTGCGCTCCCCATCACTCGCCGCTACGCCTCATGTAATACTGGGGGCGTCGCAAACCACAGGGGCGCGTCACTTAGCGTTGCCTTGCCGTTACTAGGGTCTGTGTGTGACCCCCTAGGCAGCGGCTGTGCGGGGAAGGAACACCAGCCATTAGACAGACACCGGGACACAGACACACCCTCCCGTATGTCGCCTCCCGGGATATGAGTGAGAGTCTGCCGCCCCCCCTATCACCGTACGAAGCGGCCCAATCGACGCGCGCTTTTCTTACGCAGCTCCTGTCATCCCGCCCCCTATGCCCACCCACTAACCACTGAACCCACGCCTTTACTGGGGTATTACACGCATTTATGACCCTACCCACACTTGTATTAACCCCCAGTATCACGATTTTAGCTGTTAGTGTAGAGTGTGTATGTTTGTAGCGTCTGTTTTTGCCGCTTCGGAACCCCGCTTATTGATCATGGCGTGCGCGGGAAGGGAGGACCCTGGCGGCCGCTCCTCACACTACTACAATGGATACCCGCTCCCTCCCTGCCTCCCTCCCTGCCCCGTCCCCGCCACTCCTGTATTACCGCTTAATCGATTTTTAGGTGTGTGTGTGTGTGTGTGTACTCCAGTCCCCGGATAGAAGGGGTCAAGGCCCCCCACCGCACACACCTACTCACTCACCCACTTGTACAGACACCCACACCACCTCACTACCCCTACCCCCCCTTACTCTCTCTTTCCCCGTCAGGGTGGCTCGGTTGGTAGACCTGTGGGCTCGCGTGCAGCGTCCCTGCATTCGGTCAGCGGTTCGAGCCCACCAGGTTCGTCGTGGCGTGGTGGCGCTTTGTATAGTCAATAACCTTGTCGTTGGTACTTGCAAAGTGTTTAGATAGGATCAAAGTATCTTCTCTCTCTCTCTCTCTCTCTCTCTCTCTCTCTCTCTCTCTCTCTCTCTCTCTCTCTCTCTCTCTCTCTCTCTCTCTCTCTCTCTCTCTCTCAACCGGACCCGCGCCGACGTACAACAGAATCGATCAACATTAATTTTGTAAACAAGTCGAGGTAGCCAGCTCACCCACACACCGCGGGATGGACTACAATATAATAATAATAATAATGATAATAATAATAATAATAATAATGACTAACAATAATAATGATGATAATGATAATAATAATAGTAATAAAAATAATAATAGTAACAATAATATTGCATACACGTCTACGGAGTTAGTGAAATGCGGCAAGGCCTAACCGCAGAGTTTCTTGCTATAATTCACTGAATGTCCGTCTGTTTCTCGACTAAGAGTCCGCCATTTCTGTCTTAATTTCAACCAAACTTTCAGGGCAGGTTAAGCAGGGATGATTCTAACCTTTCCTGAACGTTTGATTGAAATTAGGACATAAATGACAGACCCTTAGCTGGACAGACGGACACTCAATGAATTATGGTAGGAAACTCTGCGGTAACGCCTTTCCGCGTTTCACTAACTCCGTAGAGGCTGATTTAATACTATGTTATTATTTTTATTATTATTATCATTATCATAATTTTTATTGTTGTTGTTATTGTTATTACTATCATTATTATTTTTATTGTTATTACCAATATTGTTATCAAAATTACAATTCTTATCACTATTAACTACCAGAAATTACCTGTAATAAGTAGCCTATGATGTTTAGAAATACAATCGGAATGACTTTGTACTCATATCATCGTATTTAAAACTCTTTTTTCTCGCATTTTTTTCTATTGCTTTTTTTAAGTGCATTTTTTTAAGTGCATTTTTTTAAGTGCATTTTTTTAAAGTACATTTTTTCCAAGTGCGTTTTTTTTAAGTGCATTTTTTTAAGTGCATTTCTTTCGAAGTGCATTTTTTTCAGTGCATTTTATTCGAAGTGCATTTTTTTTATATTGTTATAATGTTGTAGTCATTATATTCATAAATAAATCTAAATTATCCTGTAAAATTGTAAAGATCCCTTGGCTGGGTTAATCCCCCAAAGTTTCAAGATCCTCAATACGCCCCTGGATGTGAGCTTGTAGTCCTGAGTACAAGTCATGCCGGAGCCACTCTTTCTTCAAGGGTTGAGTGGTCCAAGATGACCCCGAGGCTGCCCATGTATCCAACCTTTGACCCCCAGGCTGCCCATCCATCCAACCTGTGACCCCCAGGCTGCCCATCCATCCAACCTTTGACCCCTAGCCTGCCCATCCATCCAACCTTTGACCCCAGGCTGCCCATCCATCCAACCTTTGACCCCTAGACTTCCCATCCATCCAACCTTTGACCCCTAGGCTGCCCATCCATCCAACCTGTGACCCCCAGGCTGCCCATCCATCCAACCTTTGACCCCCAGGCTGCCCATCCATCCAACCTTTGACCCCAAGGCTGCCCATCCATCCAACCTTTGACCCCTAGGCTGCCCATCCATCCAACCTTTGACCCCTAGCCTGCCCGTCCATCCAACCTGTGACCCCTAGGCTGCCATCCATCCAACCTGTGACCCCAGGCTGCCCATCCATCCAACCTTTGACCCCTAGACTGCCCATCCATCCAACCTGTGACCCCAGGCTGCCATCCATCCAACCTTTGACCCCTAGCCCTGTCCTGTCCTCCATCCATCCACAACCTGTGACCCCACCTGCCCATCCATCCAACCTGTGACCCAAGGCTGCCCATCCATCCAACCTTTGACCCTAGCCTGTCCATCCATCCAACCTTTGACCCCTAGGCTGCCCATCCATCCAACCTTTGACCCCTAGCCTGCCCATCCATCCAACCTTTGACCCCTAGCCTGCCCATCCATCCAACCTTTGACCCCTAGACTGCCCATCCATCCAACCTGTGACCCCAGGCTGCCCATCCATCCAACCTTTGACCCCCAGGCTGCCCATCCATCCAACCTTTGACCCCTAGGCTGTCCCATCCATCCAACCTTTGACCCCCAGGCTGCCCATCCATCCAACCTTTGACCCCTAGGCTGCCCATCCATCCAACCTTTGACCCCTAGGCTGTCCATCCATCCAACCTTTGACCCCAAAGGGTGCCCATCCATCCACCTTTGACCCCAGGCTGCCCATCCATCCAACCTTTGACCCCTAGGCTGCCCATCCATCCAACCTTTGACCTCTAGCCTGCCCATCCACCCAACCTTTGACCCCTAGCCTGCCCATCCATCCAACCTTTGACCCCCAGGCTGCCCATCCATCCAACCTTTGACCCTAGCCTGCCCATCCATCCAACCTTTGACCCCTAGCCTGCCCATCCATCCAACCTTTGACCCCCAGGCTGCCCATCCATCCAACCTTTGACCCCCAGGCTGCCCATCCATCCAACCTTTGACCCCCAGGCTGCCCATCCATCCAACCTTTGACCCCAAGGCTGCCCATCCATCCAACCTTTGACCCCTAGGCTGCCCATCCATCCAACCTTTGACCCCTAGCTGCCCATCCATCCAACCTTTGACCCCAGGCTGCCCATCCATCCAACCTTTGACCCCAGGCTGCCGTCCATCCAACCTTTGACCCCTAGGCTGCCCATCCATCCAACCTTTGACCCCTAGCCTGCCCATCCATCCAACCTTTGACCCCTAGCCTGCCCATCCATCCAACCTGTGACCCCTAGCCTGCCCATCCATCCAACCTTTGACCCAAGGCTGCCCATCCATCCAACCTGTGACCCCTAGCCTGCCCATCCATCCAACCTTTGACCCCTAGCCTCCCATTATCCAACCTTTGACCCTAGCCTGCCCGTCCATCCAACCTTTGACCCCTAGCCTGCCCTCCATCCAACCTTGACCCCTAGCCTGCCCATCCATCCAACCTTTGACCCCTAGGCTGCCCATCCATCCAACCCTTGACCCCAGGCTGCCCATCCATCCAACCTTTGACCCCGAGGCTGCCCATCCATCCAACCTTTGACTCCGAGGCTGCCCATCCATCCAACCTTTGACCCCTAGCCTGTCCATCCATCCAACCTTTGACCCGAGCTGCCCATCCATCCAACCTTTGACCCCTAGCCTGCCCATCCATCCAACCTGTGACCCCAAGGCTGCCCATCCACCCAACCTTTGACCCCTAGGCTGCCCGTCCATCCAACCTTTGACCCCTAGGCTACCCATCCATCCAACCTTTGACCCCTAGCCTGCCCGTCCATCCAACCTGTGACCCCTAGCCTGTCCATCCATCCAACCTTTGACCTGAGGCTGCCCATCCATCCAACCTGTGACCCCTAGCCTGTCCATCCATCCAACCTTTGACCCCGAGGCTGCCCATCCATCCAACCTGTGACCCCTAGGCTGTCCATCCATCCATCCAACCTTTGACCCCCAGGCTGCCCATCCATCCAACCTTTGACCCCTAGGCTGTCCATCCATCCAACCTTTGACCCCTAGTCTGTCCATCCATCCAACCTTTGACCCCTAGGCTGCCCATCCATCCAACCTTTGACCCCCAGGCTACCCATTAGGGTACGCCGTATAACAAAAATTCTTTTTCTCAACTTTGGCATGCCAATTTCCTATGTAAAATGGAATTCTAAGACGATTTTATCAAGATCCATTTTTGCCTTTGAGCAATTCTTACTATGCAAAATCGCACTTTTATATTACACCCTTATCGAATAATGCTTAAATGAGTACGCAGTGTCCGGTTGGTCCTGTGTATTGCATCATGCACCAATATGAGTTCCAAATGACTAGTGTGGTAAGCTCTTTCTGATCAGTTGGTTCATCAGGCACTACATCTCACTGTCACAGCCTCTACGTTGGCCTAGAACGTGTCCATCATGTCCTTCTTAGACCTGAAGCAGGGCATGGTCTCCCGGTGGTGGGCCCGAGCCCGGATGAACCCGTCTCTGGCCTGCTGCCCCACCACTGCTGCCGCAGCCTCTGTCCCCTGCTTCACGACTCTTTCGGTGCTCTGAGTGTGGATAGAGAACTCCGGAACCTCGTACGGCTTTATCAGGATCTCCTGGATCTGACCCCCGGACAGTGAACAGGTGAATGCCGGCTCGTGCACCTGGCCAGGCTGCCAGCTGATCAGTGTCTGCAAGCTGTTGGCTGACAAGTTCAGCTTGGGTGTGATGCGAGGTCTTACACTGGTGTCCCCATACTCCTCGCCAGCCCTCAGCTTCAAAATCTGGGTCACGGCGAACCTGCGGTCGTCCTCACTCTGACTCGCCATCAGAGAGAGGAGGACACATTCTGAGTGTGCGAACCATGCTCCTGTCCGCACGTAGGTCACAGCTGTTTGGACCTTCTCGGGCTGCGACCTCATCACTCTGAGCTGCGTGAGGATGTGCTTGGGGCCGTCCTCTAGTCTGTGGTGAACCTTGATGTCGTAATAGAGTTTGAAGTACACCTGGAGGCAGTACTTGACTAGGATTTCCAGGGTGTTCAGTTCTTTGCCAGTCAGTCCATGCTTTCTGGTCCACATGTACACGAGCGACTGGGCTGTGGTGAGCCATCTGGAGTGGGGCACCTTGCCACACTTGATCTCCTGCAGCTCGGACGGGAGAACGCCTCGCTTCACAGCCTGGACCAGCTGGTAGGAGACCTGCTGGTCAGTGGACATGTTGACCAGGATATACTCCGGTATCTCCCTGAGATCTTCACCGCCTGGTACTCCTCTGAACTCTGCGTTGTACTGCATCTCATTCACGCTGGACAGCAGACTGCACACTGGACCCGTGAAGCCAGTGTCAGATGAGGTAGGTCCGTCGATGCTGGTGATAAGGTGGCGCAGGGGCAATTCGTTTGTGTGCAACACGCATATACTCCAGAAGAGCTTGCGTCCCAGCATCTTCTCCAAATGAGCGTGAGTACCACCCTTCCACCCCGTATTGGCCCTAGTTGAGTCACCTTGCAGTACGATGAGTGAGTCGGTGGAGTCGTATGTCACCAGCAGATCATAGAGAGCCTGAGCCACCTTGAACGCAGGCTTCTCAGGTGGCACCGGGTCCTCTGGTACAAAGTGCCAAAGGTACCTTCCAGATGGCTCCTCTGTCACTGACACATGCTCCTCCCTGATCAACCTTGGGTGCAGTTTCCCATAGCTGTCGGGCACCATCGCCCTGGTCTTGTCCTTCCTCCCATCGTAACCCAATCCAACTATTTTGGTACCCTGGTGCTTCCCCTGGTCAAGGTCCCTGGCCGATGCCATGGCATCCTGCCTGGCCCTCCTCAGCTTGTTAGGATCGCAGACCAGGTACGACATGTCTGGAGAGAGGTGGCCGTCAGCGATAAGGTCCTGGAGGAATCCAGAAGCCAAGGCAGCAGCAGCAGTGGGCGGAACGTCGAACCGGATGCTTGGATGCGGAACTGGACTTCGACCGTACGTGTTTGACCGACTTACGCTGTTTTTTTGTGACTTTTGGAGTTTGGTGATAGGACCTTAGACCTTAAACAGTATCCAGCCCTGAAACCACTTACTTTGGGTAAATAATAACGTGGAAAATCCAGTTGCTAGGAAAAAGGTTTTTACCCGAAAAACGAGGCGATTTTGTATGAGAAGTGAGCTTTCCGGCGTCTGGCGGACTTAATGTAGGTCTTACGGCAATATCGAGGCCATACTTCCGATAGAGTTTTTAGCGCTCTACAACTTTGTCGTCAGTGAATTTTATCGAATCTCGAACTTAAGTGGCTTTTCTGTGAGTTTAAAGATGGTGTATGCTAAGCTATGTTTTGCATATAAATATAAAAGTCCATTTTTGCATAGCAAGAAGTGCTCAAACCAAAAAGTTGAAAAGGACAAACCACCCTTAAAATTCAATTTTACATAAGAAAACACTCTGCCAAATTCGAAATAATCTATATTTCACTTTTCATTGGACCTACGGCTTACCCTACTACCCATCCATCCATCCAACCTTTGACCCCCAGACTGCCCGTCCATCCAACCTGTGACCCCAAGGCTGCCCATCCATCCAACCTTTGACCCCCAGGCTGCCCATCCATCCATCCAACCTTTGACCCCCAGGCTGCCCGTCCATCCAACCTGTGACCCCAAGGCTGCCCATCCATCCAACCTTTGACCCCCAGGCTACCCATCCATCCATCCAACCTTTGACCCCTAGTCTGCCCATCCATCCAACCTTTGACCCCCTAGGCTGCCCATCCATCCATCCTTTGACCCCTAGGCTGCCCATCCATCCAACCTTTGACCTCCAGGCTGCCCATCCATCCAACCTTTGACCCCTAGGCTGCCCATCCATCCAACCTTTGACCCCCAGGCTGCCCGTCCATCCATCCTTTGACCCCTAGGCTGCCCATCCATCCATCCTTTGACCCCTAGCCTGCCCGTCACTCCAACCTTTGACCCCGAGGCTGCCCATCCATCCAACCTTTGACCCCTAGCCTGCCCATCCATCCATCCAACCTTTGACCCCTAGCCTGCCCATCCATCCAACCTTTGACCCCTAGCCTGCCCATCCATCCAACCTGTGACCCCAAGGCTGCCCATCCATCCAACCTTTGACCCCAAGGCTCCCCATCCATCCAACCTTTGACCCCAAGGCTGCCCATCCATCCAACCTTTGACCCCAAGGCTCCCCATCCATCCAACCTTTGACCCCTAGCCTGCCCATCCATCCAACCTTTGACCCCAAGGCTGCCCATCCATCCAACCTTTGACCCCAAGGCTGCCCATCCATCCAACCTTTGACCCCAAGGCTCCCCATCCATCCAACCTTTGACCCCAAGGCTGCCCATCCATCCAACCTTTGACCCCAAGGCTGCCCATCCATCCAACCTTTGACCCCAAGGCTCCCCATCCATCCAACCTTTGACCCCAAGGCTGCCCATCCATCCAACCTTTGACCCCAAGGCTGCCCATCCATCCAACCTTTGACCCCAAGGCTGCCCGTCAATCCAACCGTTGATGGGGAAAGCCTTGGAGGACAGTGGGGGCTTCTTTCACTTCCATAATAAAATCTACTGTGCATGCCTCTTCAGTGGCACATACAATTCTAGTGATGCTATAATTCGTAATATATGGCCCCTGGCGACATTAGTGCAGTGGCGAGTGACTGGCGACTAGTCTTCTCTACGGTAGGCTACAGGTCCTATAGACTCGGCGCCTGGCATCCTGTAACCTCTCTCTCTCTCTCTCTCTCTCTCTCTCTCTCTCTCCTCTCCTCTCTCTCTCTCTCTCTCTCTCTCTCTCTCTCTCTCTCTCTCACATAAAGGATAACAGTTAGGAATTAATGAGCTTCTCTCTTGTGTATGAAGTATGCCTCCTCCTCCTCCTCCAGGGGTCACTGCTGCAGGAGGCATTGAAGTGTACGGCGTCCTACATGGAAAGTACACAATCCGCAGTGGATTGAACGGAGCTGGGGCCTGATTGACTGCTGCCTCCCAAGAAAGCGCCAGGCAAGGCTGCCGCACCACCCTTGAACCTCCACACTGTGTTCACACCATTACAAAACACGCATAACATGACCAATCTATCAAGCACTAAACCTACCCCCACAAACTAGTAGTAGTTAGCCATAGATTACAGCTTTCAACTTTCCTCACAAATTCCATGCAGTTTTTCTATACTGCATGGTATCACTTCATTTCCGGCCAGCTTCGGCTGGAGGGATGGGTGGGTGGGGAAGAGCCTTCTACTTTCCTATCCTTTCTCTCTTATCATCTAGTTAGTGTAGTGTAGTTAAAGCAAACAGCCTTGTAAGGACCTATCGGTCTGTTGCTGTTTGTGTTTCCTTTGTAATCCTCCTCCTCCTCCTCCTCCTTCTTCGTCATAACCACTAGTCACTTATAAAGGGATAACGTCTGGTAACACTAGTGGGCCACAAGCCTCTATAATCATCACAGGCGTCAGTAAATAACCCTGCCTGCACCACCACGGGAGAGGTAGGGCCAACCATCCCAACACTCTAAAGCAGGGGCGTAGCTAGACATTTGGGGGCCCGGGGGGCTTACTTCCTGGAGGGGCCCCCTCTAAAGTTTGCAGGTGGTGGGGTTTTTTTTTTTGGGGGGGGAGGGGGGGGGAGGCGAGAGAGGCGAGCCCAACCAGCTGGGTTTTTTTTGGACATTTTTGGAAAATGAACATATTTTGGTGCATTTTGACACTTTCTGAGACTTCTTTCAATGCCCATAAATCCTTTTTAATCTGAATTAAAAAGCCTATGATGGTACTCAAAAGATACAGATCAAATTAAACACAAACTCCCAAGGAGTTTAAGCCAAGTTTGTAGATCACAGGAGTTTTGTTTGATTGAGTAATGCATTTGGGGGCCCCCCTCTCTTGGGGGCCCGGGGGCCGATTTCAAACAGCCCCCCGCGCCCCCCCCCCTAGCTACTCCACTGCTCTAAAGGTAACCTGCAGCCAACCATCTGGGCCCTCTAGGGAAAGACAGCCTACCGTAGATAACACTATAGTCGCCAGTCACTCGCCACTGCACTAATGTCGCCAGGCACAATATATTACGAATTATAGCATCACTACAGACTTTTATGTGCCACTGAAGACATGTAGTGTGATGTACATAATATAAGCTACTGTGCATGCCTCTTCAGTGGCACATACAATTCTGTAGTGATGCTAAAATTCGTAATATATGGCCCCTGGCGACATTAGTGCAGTGGAGAGTGACTGGCGACTATAGTGTTATCTACGGTAGGCTGTCTTTCCCTAGAGGGCCCAGATGGTTGGCTGCAGGTTACCTTTAGAGCAGTGGCGTAGCTAAGGGGGGCTGTTAGGATGGTGTTATCTAAGGTACAGGTCCTAGACTCCAACGTAAAAAAAAAGTGTATACATATACTGATAAATGACTTGGAAGTTGATAGAAAAGAGGCCTATCAGGAAGAAGGTGATAGAAAAGAGGCCTATCAGGAAGAAGTTGATAGAAAAGAGGCCTATCAGGAAGAAGTTGATAGAAAAGAGGCCTATCAGGAAGAAGTTGATAGAAAAGAGGCCTATCAGGAAGAAGTTGATAGAAAAGAGGCCTATCAGGAAGAAGTTGATAGAAAAGAGGCCTATCAGGAAGGTGATAGAAAAGAGGCCTATCAGGAAGGTGATAGAAAAGAGGCCTATCAGGAAGGTGATAGAAAAGAGGCCTATCAGGAAGGTGATAGAGAAGAGGCCTATCAGGAAGGTGATAGAAAAGAGGCCTATCAGGAAGGTGATAGAAAAGAGGCCTATCAGGAAGGTGATAGAAAAGAGGCCTATCAGGAAGGTGATAGAAAAGAGGCCTATCAGGAAGAAGTTGATAGAAAAGAGGCCTATCAGGAAGGTGATAAGAGAGGCCTATTAAAGAGAAAAAATGTTGGATATTTGAGGGGACAGAAAGATGCACCAAGAAGAGTAAGATGCTTGAATAACACAGAGGCATAGCTTTACTTCATGGCCTGCACTTAACTCGCCATGCCACTGCTGCAAATGACCTTATATAAGTGAATAAATCTATCGTTAAGGTTTAAAATATTCACACATCATTTTTTTAGCATTAACCCCTTCACGCCCAGATCTTTCCTTTGCTATGAAAAAATGTTGTTGTTAGCCATACATTACGAAAACTTCCTGAATATAGCAAATTAGTTAGTAAACAGGGTTACTAAACAGGTCATATCTATAAAATATTGCTTATTCACTCAAAATCGTCTAATAGTAGTCATATATTACGATGGAAATTACGTTCTGGGCCTCAAGGGGTTATGGTTTAAAAAATGTTCTGTTCTGGCCTCAAGGGGTTATGGTTTAAAAAATGTTTCTGGGCCTCAAGGGTTTATGGTTAAAACATGTTCTGGGCCTCAAGGGGTTATGGTTTAAAAAATGTTCTGGGCCTCAAGGGTTATGGTTAAAACATGTTCTGGGCTTCAAGGGGTTATGGTTTAAAAAATGTTCTGGACCTCAAGGGGTTATGGTTTAAAAATGTTCTGGGCCTCAAGGGGTTATGGTTTTAAAAATGTTCTGGGCCTCAAGGGGTTATGGTTTTTAAAATGTTCTGGACCTCAAGGGGTTATGGTTTAAAAAATGTTCTGGGCCTCAAGGGTTTATGGTTAAAACATGTTCTGGGCCTCAAGGGGTTATGGTTTAAAAAATGTTCTGGGCCTCAAGGGTTTATGGTTAAAACATGTTCTGGGCCTCAAGGGGTTATGGTTTTTAAAATGTTCTGTTCTGGGCCTCAAGGGGTTATGGTTTAAAACATGTTCTGTTCTGGCCCTCAAGGGGTTATGGTTTAAAACATGTTCTGTTCTGGGCCTCAAGGGGTTATGGTTTAAAAAATGTTCTGGGCCTCAAGGGGTTATGGTTTAAAAAATGTTCTGTTCTGGGCCTCAAGGGGTTATGGTTTAAAAAATTCACACATCATTTTTTTTAGCATTAAAATGTTTATTGAATACGAACTAAATTACGACGCCCCAACAAAGACAGATTCCAAGATGTCTTCTGGCCTCTCCGACTTCCTCTTCTGCTTCTTCTTTTTCTTCTCCACTATTCTCTTCTTAAACAATTCATTTTTCCTATTCCTCTCTTCCTTTTTACTCAGTTTCTCTTCCTCTGTGTCCTTTTGCTTGAAGATAAACACTTTGTCCCTATCCTCTCCCTTAGCACCTTCCTTCACACCCTCGCCCTCCTTGCCACTCATCTCCTTGCTCTTCCTCTTCTTCTTCTTGTTGCTGATATCCGACAGTTTGAGGAAGTGGTCGGTCTCCTTGGTGACCTGCGATATCTCGGCCCCCATGCGCTGCCTCATCACCTCCCTCTCGTACTCCAGACGCTGCTTCAGGTACGCCCACTTGAACCTGAAAAGTGGCACCGTTTTATACCTTTCGGAAATAGAGGAGAACACGACATTAGAAAATAAGGAAGCTACAAGAGGCCGCGAGACCTACACGAGGTAGTTTCTGTGTAGAAGAGAGCATCCGAGGCGTAAAACTCATGCCGTAAATTTAAATGATGAACGCCGACAACAGAATTGGAAGCGTATCATCGGCCGTTTAACCTCGTAAGACATTGTGGGAGAATCTGACGTTAACCCCTTCACGCCCAGATCTTTCCTTTGCTATGAACTACTGTATGTTGTTGAGCCATAATATTACGAAAAGTAACTAAATATACCAAATTAGCTGGTGGACAAGGATATTACACAGGTCATATCAGGCGCCTAAAATTGAAACGGCACAAGCGCCACTTCTAAAAAACTGAGAAAAACGTGCTTAAAGTTTAATCTAATATCTTCATTTGTTGCTGATTTACTTAGAAAACACTTTAGGTACATTTTTTTCATTGATAAAAAGTGGCGCTTGTGCCGTTTCATATCTTGATTTTCTTAGATTAAACTTTAAGCGCGTTTTTCTCAGTTTTTTAAAAGTGGCGCTTGCGCCGTTTCAATTCTAGGCGCCTGATATCTATAAAAACATTGCTTATGTTCATTAAAATCGTCAAATGTTGGTTATTATTACAATGAAAATTACGTTCTGGGTCTCAAGGGGTTAAACAGAATGATGATGATGATGAGGAAAGGGAGGAGGAGAGGATAATGAGATAGAGAAGAGAACCTTAGGGGAGAGCGGGGCAGGTTGCATCGAGGGTAGGTTGCATCATTGCCTCTAACTCGCATGTTATCACACGTACATCGTCTTACTACTACTACTACTACTACTACTACTACTACTACTACTACTATAAACTACTACTACTACAACTACAACAATAATAATAATAAAAAAAGTTAATGCGAGTTAGAGGCAATGATGCAACCTACCCTCGATGCAACCTGCCCCGCCGCTCTCCCCTACATTACCTTGGTAGATATTTAATGTTCCACAGCGTGTCATACTGGGGGTTCTTCCTCTTGCCCCCGACAGCCTGGTTGTTGAGGTACATGTGCACTTGCTTGGCCTTCCTCTTACTCTTGAACTCCAGCCAACCCTCCGTGAAGTGCAGGTTCTTCTTAAACTTCTTCACCTTAGACCCCTTGGAGCTATCTGGAATTACAGATATTGTACTAATTACATTCCCTATTCCAACAGTTATGAAAAAAAGTACTAAAAACTTGAACATGGAGTTAAGAAAAGTGATAAAAAAGAGGGTGAAAATTTTCCTGAGTCTCTACTGCAGAAGGGTGACGCAGACCTTAACCTTACATAGCTTAGAGACACAACCTTACATAGGGGAGGGAGAGGATATTGTGGGGGAGTATTTTTTTGGAGATGGGAATGTGGAAGAAGCAAAAAGAACAATCAACCGTTTTTGGATGACCAGAGAAAATAAGAAGAAAGAAAGAGAAAGAAACTAAAAATATAGAATAAGAGAAGACAACTAATTAAAGACCCAGACAGGAAGAAGAAACACGTCAGGGAGTGCCGTTGAAAAAGGCCTGACTCCCGACCCTCAACTGAACGAAACTGAACTATGTGAGTTATGGGTTTTTTTCAGATTTGTTTTGTATTTTGAATCTTTAACAACCTTTTCCAGAATATGTATAAAAAATATGACTGACTGATCGCTCCTTAGCAATGTTTTCATCAATAAGCAGGCAGGACTTCACTTAAATAATAACTTGTGATTTATGTGGGGCAGAAAAGGAGGACTTAAAACATTTTCTGCTATGGTGCCCAGCCTACAGTAATGAAAGAAAGAAAAGTGCGAGGCTACAACAACCTTACATAGAGGAAGAGGCTATAGTGGGGGAGTATTTGTTCGGAGAGGGGAATGTGGAAGAAGCAAAAAGAACAATCAACAGTTTTTGGATGACCAGAGAAAATAAGAAGAAAGAAAAAGAAAGAAACTAATAAGATAGAATAAGAGAAGACAACTAATTAAAGACCCAGACAGCAAGAAGAAACACGTCAGGTAAAAAAGGCCTGACTCCCGACCCTCAACTGAACTGAACTGAACTGAGCAGGACTTCACTTCAGTAAAAAAATGAAGAAATTGTGAGGCTTTCTGTTTTATTTTATTGCTCTTTCAAAACATAATACAGTATATATGAAGAAATATAACAAGTTCTTTTCACGGTGGATTTGCATTAACCATGAGAGCATTAGTTATGTTTTAAGTGATAAATTATCGGAAAAAATAATTTCAGAAATGAACATTTTTGACGAGTAAGATATACAACTATAGTTACCATAGCCGAAGGGGACTATAGTTATAGTCTATTTTTTTTATTATGGTCAAAATGCAGTAAGGAAGCCATGCCCCCTGCCTGCCCCTTCTATTCTACTTGGCAGCTGATTGGTGGGTGCATTCCTCGTATCATCACCACCAATCACAATATCTTCACTACTTAACAGCGGCGTGACCACTGGACAGCAATCTTCACTACAGAGGGTGACAAAATCAAAAAACCCTCTGTAGTGAAGATTGCTGTCCAGTGGTCACGCGCTGTTAAGTAGTGAAGATATTGTGATGGGTAGTGATGATACGAGGAATGCACCAATCAGCTGCCCCGTAGAATAGAAGGGGAGGCAGGGGGCGTGGCTTCCTTACTGCATTTTGACCATAATAAATAAAATAGACTATAGTATACATGTGCAAAACGCAACACTTTTTTTTTGTGTGGTCTAATAGTTGACTGATTTGGGATTTGGGACTCATTTCGGCACGTTTCTATTTACGCTCTACAAATTTGCTTCAATTGACTTTTTACGTAAATAGGAAAGAAATCTGTTTTTTACTATCATATATTTTTTTTTACACTTGTGGCATCATAACATCCTTTGCTATGATGCAGGTGTAATTTTGAACGAGTACCATAGAAATACCAGTGCAGAGATACAGTGAAGAACAGTGCAGAGATACAGTGAAGAACAGTGCAGAGATACATCAAGAACAGTGCAGAGATACAGTGAAGAACAGTGCAGAGATACAGTGAAGAACAGTGCAGAGATACAGTGAAGAACAGTGCAGAGATACAGTGAAGAACAGTGCAGAGATACAGTGAAGAACAGTGCAGAGATACAGCGAAGAACAGTGCAGAGATACAGTGAAGAACAGTGCAGAGATAGTGAAGAACAGTGCAGATACAGTGAAGAACAGTGCAGAGATACAGTGAAGAACAGTGCAGAGATAGAGTGAAGAACAGTGCAGAGATACATCAAGAACAGTGCAGAGATACATCAAGAACAGTGCAGAGATACAGTGAAGAACAGTGCAGAGATACATCAAGAACAGTGCAGAGATACAGTGAAGAACAGTGCAAAGATACAGTGAAGAACAGTGCAGAGATACAGTGAAGAACAGGGCAGAGATACAGTGAAGAACAGGGCAGAGATACATCAAGAACAGTGCAGAGATACAGTGAAGAACAGTGCAGAGATACAGTGAAGAACAGTGCAGATACATCAAGAAGAGTGCAGAGATACAGTGAAGAACAGTGCAGAGATACAGTGAAGAACAGTGCAGAGATACATCAAGAACAGTGCAGAGATACAGTGAAGAACAGTGCAGAGATACAGTGAAGAACAGTGCAGAGATACATCAAGAACAGTGCAGAGATACAGTGAAGAACAGTGCAGATACAGTGAAGAACAGTGCAGAGATACAGTGAAGAACAGTGCAGAGATACAGTGAAGAACAGTGCAGAGATACATCAAGAACAGTGCAGAGATACAGTGAAGAACAGTGCAGAGATACAGTGAAGAACAGTGCAGAGATACAGTGAAGAACAGTGCAGAGATACAGTGAAGAACAGTGCAGAGATACAGTGAAGAACAGTGCAGAGATACAGTGAAGAACAGTGCAGAGATACATCAAGAACAGTGCAGAGATACAGTGAAGAACAGTGCAGAGATACAGTGAAGAACAGTGCAGAGATACAGTGAAGTACAGTGCAGAGATACATCAAGAACAGTGCAGAGATACAGTGAAGAACAGTGCAGAGATACAGTGAAGAACAGTGCAGAGATACAGTGAAGAACAGTGCAGAGATACATCAAGAACAGTGCAGAGATACAGTGAAGAACAGTGCAGAGATACAGTGAAGAACAGTGCAGAGATACATCAAGAACAGTGCAGAGATACAGTGAAGAACAGTGCAGAGATACAGTGAAGAACAGTGCAGAGATACAGTGAAGAACAGTGCAGAGATACATCAAGAACAGTGCAGAGATACATCAAGAACAGTGCAGAGATACAGTGAAGAACAGTGCAGAGATACAGTGAAGAACAGTGCAGAGATACAGTGAAGAACAGTGCAGATACAGTGAAGAACAGTGCAGAGATACATCAAGAACAGTGAAGAACAGTGCAGAGATACAGTGAAGAACAGTGCAGAGATACAGTGAAGAACAGTGCAGAGATACATCAAGAACAGTGAAGAACAGTGCAGAGATACATCAAGAACAGTGCAGAGATACAGTGAAGAACAGTGCAGAGATACAGTGAAGAACAGTGCAGAGATACAGTGAAGAACAGTGCAGAGATACATCAAGAACAGTGCAGAGATACATCAAGAACAGTGCAGAGATACAGTGAAGAACAGTGCAGAGATACATCAAGAACAGTGCAGAGATACAGTGAAGAACAGTGCAGAGATACAGTGAAGAACAGTGCAGAGATACAGTGAAGAACAGTGCAGAGATACAGTGAAGAACAGTGCAGAGATACAGTGAAGAACAGTGTAGAGATACATCAAGAACAGTGCAGAGATACAGTGAAGAACAGTGCAGAGATACAGTGAAGAACAGTGCAGAGATACAGTGAAGAACAGTGCAGAGATACATCAAGAACAGTGCAGAGATACAGTGAAGAACAGTGCAGAGATACAGTGAAGAACAGGGCAGAGATACAGTGAAGAACAGGGCAGAGATACAGTGAAGAACAGTGCAGAGATACAGTGAAGAACGTACAGTTTGCAGAAGTAATAGCAGGGTTTATGACCATTAGACTCTCTCTCTCTCTCTCTCTCTTTCCCACCAACACTCATACCAAATATCTATATAGAATAATCTTATCAATATTCCATCAATTCTTTCTCTCTCTCTCTTATACCTTTGTCCATGGCCTGAAGGAACATCCTGTCCAAGGCGCCAAACTTGCTGAAGTATTCCCGCATCTTTGCCACGTTCATGTTGGGCGGGATGGACGAGAGATACACAATGCCGGGCTTGCGTCTCTTTGGCCGCTCCTCCATGCTGTGCTCCGCGTCTTGACTCAGTAAGGGTGTGTGATCCTCCATGTCTCCTGAGGAACATGGAACACAGGTTAACTTTTTGGTGAACTTGCCGATGAACAAAAGACTGGACAAAAAAATATAAAAAAATACAGACTGAGCAAGATAAAAAAAAGTATTATTTTCGGCTCAGTATACTGTGCAGTAGTTATTCACTTGCGGAAACCAAAAATATAACACATATCTTTATATGATAATAGCTAAGTTAGGTTACTTAGGCTAAGTAGGTAACTTGTACTTGTTGGTAATTTCCATTCATAATGTACACTGCGGCTCCATCAGCACTGCTGCCCTGCCAAGTTTGAAGAAACAGGCTCTTCTAGAATTCTGGGTTGACGACCTCTGATTTGGATTGATTGATTTAATGCCCAAAAAAAACCTAACCTACCGTAGTTAACACTAAAGTCGCCAGGACAAGGTTTCTTTTCGATGTACAGCCGTGTGGTGGCGTTATACTTACATTTCTACATCCATGATTTCAGGAAATTTAGAAGGGGCTATCTAGAGTCTGTGTCATTTTGTGTCTTCATCTGTGTCATATTAGGTCTATAAATTAACAAATTACAAAAATATAACCGAGTGGCGACGTTGGTAACGGAGCTACACTAAGGTCGCCAGCTAGTGTTTATTTGCTGAGTGTCCTCCCGCCGTCGTCGTCGCCCGGAAAAAAAAACGCGTAGTGAAATTTGAAACCGTCTATACTTGCAGATACAATGCATAAAACAACGCTGAAACAGGGTAGATGATACAGTCATGATATAAACTACTGTGTATCATCTTCAGTGGCACAGACATAGCAGTAGTGAGGCTATCATTCCTTATATATGGCGGCTGGCGACTATACTGTTATCTACGGTAACCTCTGATCTGGAATAATACCGAAATGAGGGAGATGCTGAGACACCAAAATGCACTTGAGAGACAGGGTAGAAACAGTATGGCTGAATTAAGAACTGAGGCACGACTTTTAGGGTACAAATAACAAGTTGAAGCACCAGATACCTTATTAATACCGTGGCTGACACCCAGGACAGCCTTACACCAGCACAACACGACCAAACACGTGGCTCCTGACGCCCCTTGTTTACCTCCGATCAGCTGGTGGCGTCGTCACTGTGGCCAGAAAAAAAAATGCTGGGAAATTTATCTGAGGGAAATTATTTATGCTTCGAAAGGGTAAATTAAGGAAAAAAAGAAACCAATTTGTTGTTCTTAAAAATATATATAAGTGTTTGTATGTGTGGGACAGGGAAAATCTGAGGTAAAAAGGGACATTTTGATTTTAACACAAGGATATTTTGTCAGGTGGATCTGGTAACTGTGTCGTCGTGCTGTTAGGAAGGCAAGACTTCCTGTAAACAACGCTGCCTCTCGTCACCTCTGTAGCCGTAAGTATGCCTTTTTCCAGCTTGTTTTGTTTGTTTGTTTGTTTGTTTAGAGGATATACAATTCCTCAGAGCCATACTATCTTTTACTCTTATCTATCTATCTTCACCGAATTGTCTCCTCGGTTATAATGGACGAGGACTTCGCGGTCGTTTTCAGAGACACCGACTAATTTTCCTGGCATACAATTGGTGCTTTTTCTAATGGAGATAGTTTTATTTTCCGGGCGAAAATCCATTATAAAATAAAATAGAATAGAATTCTTCATACCTTCAGGTTAGGTATACTTAGTGGTTAAGGTTAGGTTAGGTTTCATTAAAAGCTATAAGGTTAGGTTAGGTTAATTGTTTTGTTTTTGTTTTTTTGAATAATCTCGTCGTATCGACGCAGCTGAGATGGATCTCCACTGTAACCAGACAGCTCTCACAAACTAGCCCTAGAGAGCTGTCTAGCTGTCTAGCTGTCTGCTAGTGCTTATAATGTTGGCCGAAGCCAGCACCCAGGGAGGCGGGTTACAGACCCCCGGCTAACACCCGGTACCCAATCACTGCTGGGTGGACAGGGGCTCGGGTTTTAAGGAAACAGCCCAACTGTTTCCGCTCCGCCCGGGGATCGAACCCGGGACTTCTCGGTTGTGAATCGAGCGTGCTTCCCCTACACCACGGAGTAATGAAAAAAATGTAATGGACGCCTGTGACGTCACGACCCGGCTGGCCTCGCATCAAAACACAATCTTTTCCCCTTCACGAAACACATTATATAGACAAAGTGATAGGTGAACTACCGCGGAATATGGAGAATGACGATATATAGGTCACGTACACCCTAAAAAAACAATAAAATAATGAAGAATTAATAAGTATTGGGTGTAAACAATTGACGATTTCCCAGCGCATTATTTCCCCAAACAAAAATCGACTTTTAAACGAAGGCTTTAAAAAATAGGGAAACCTATGAGCCAATCACTATGTGAAGTATGCATCTTAAAAACAGTAACAGATCGTAGCTTGGCGTAGAAACAAAAAATCCGATTTTGTTTTTTTCTCTCGTTAACGTAACATTTAAACCCAATAAGTCAGCCGCATTCCTTGACCAATCCCATGAAAAACCCGCCACACAGACACACACCAATACAAAGAGTGTGTGTGAACAGCCAAGGCTACACAAACAGCCTTTCTCCGCAACTACAAGGAAGAATAAGGCCGATAAAAAAATATAAACAAAAACCCAGACTGGCTAGAAAAGCAATTAAAACGAAATATCCCCCCCAGGCCTATGATTAATGCCCCCCAGGCCTATGATTAATGCCCCCCAGGCCTATGATTAATGCATAAAACGATGCGGAGAAATTAAAATAGATCAAAACACACAAATCACCCTCAATTTGGTGTAGAAAAAGAATGATCAATAAATAAAGGCTAAATATACGGTGTCACTAAAGCCTAAATATTTTATTTTTTTCAATTAATGACCAAAATAACTTCAGATACGTATAAATAGATACAATATAGTACCTACAGAGAACATTTATATGAATGAAAAAACTAAAATCATGACATGACGCTTAATTAGAGGAAAAATGCAGGAAAATAGATTTTATAAAGAAAATATGCTACGGCAATACCTCGGTCGGACTAAACACCGCAAACTACCCACAAACCACTGAAACTCCCTCACATTGCATGCAAATCAATAGCAAAACATTAATATCTTTCAGAAAGCTAACCACAAACTTCCAAAAACTACCACAAACTACCAAAAACTACCACAAACCACCAAAAACTACCACAAACCACCCACAAGGTTACGTTAGGTTTGTGGTAGTTTTTGGTGGTTTGTGGTAGTTTTTGGAGGTTTGTGGTTAGTTTGCTGAAAGATATTAATGTTTTGCTATTGATTTGCATGCAATGTGAGGGAGTTTCAGTGGTTTGTGGTGTTTAGTCCGACCCGCAATACCTAACCCAGACTCAAATAAGGACTTAGAGCGGTTATTCCTCCTCTAATAGACTAGAATACTAATGGATAATGGTTAATTCAATGGTTAAGGCCACGTGGCTTTTTAATGGTTTTCGTACACTGATTTTGAGTTTTTTCCATACATACATACCTGATGTCGATTCATAACTCTAGTAATTAAGTTCAACTCTGAGCTGAGTGTACGAAACGACTATGGTTTCATATAGACTACGAAACAACTTTTTTGGTGTACGAAACAACTTGTGTACGAACTGACTGCACCCCATACAGACGATTGGTTGTTATTCTCTTCAATAGTCGCTTTTCTTAAGTAACCCATTATAATGTTTCTAATTTTTGTTCTGTACATGGGAAGCAAACCATTAGCCAGCTACAATGATTCGCGTTTGCTATGTATGAGTGGCTACAGATACGGCGTGCCTTTAAAAGCCATGGCTAAAGATACGGCAGTTGTATGTGATTAGTATGTGAAGTATTATTCTAGCTTGAGTTAGGTTAGACACAGAGTTCACTTTGGTGGACGAAACTATTTTTTTCAGGTACGTTTCTGTCGCAATTTTTTTTTTTTTTTTTTTTTTTTTTTTTTTTTTTTTTTTTTTTTTTTTTTTTTTTATAAGGTTAGGTTAGGTTAGATATAGGTTAGGTTCAGTTCATTCTTTTTTTCTTTTTTTTTGCAATAAAAAAATTTAAAAAAGTGATTTGCAACAGAAACGGTTAGCAGATTAATTCAAAACACATCAAAACTTACCAGAAAAAAATAGTTTCGTCCACCAAATGAAGTTCGGGAACAGGTCATAGCATTAAAATATTACTTATATTCTTATATTAATTGTCTAATGGGACACAAATTACAATTGAATTACGTTCTGGGCGTCAAGGGGGAGGAAAAATCATAAAGATATCTGCACCAAAAACTGTTATCCTGAGTTTGTTTGCAGCTTTCCTCTGGACATAAAAAAAAATCATATATATTTGCCCCAAAAAATGTTATCCTGATATATTTTACATCTTTTCTCAGGATGTTAAGGAAAAATCATATATAAATCTGCACCAAAAAGTATTTCCCTGATTTTATTTGCATCTTTTCTCTGGACATAAAAAAAGTCACATATATATATCTTTATACTACCAAAAAGAGTTATATTGATTTTATTTGCATCTTTTCTCAGGCCACTGCAAGACTTATCCCCGGCAAGGCAGTGAGGGAGAAGGTCACCCCAGCAAGGCATTGGGAGAGGGGAGGTCAAGGTCACCCCCAGCAAGGCATTGGGAGAGGGGAGGTCAAGGTCACCCCCAGCAAGGCAGTGAGGGATAAGGTCACCCCAGCAAGGCAGTGAGGGATAAGGTCACCCCAGCAAGGCAGTGAGGGATAAGGTCACCCCCAGCAAGGCATTGGGAGAGGGGAGGTCAAGGTCATCCCCATCAAGGCAGTGAGGGAGAGGGGAGCCATGCATTGCTCCTCCCAGTGAGTGTTGTGACCCTTGAGGCTGTCATGACAACACCGCATCTCCTCCTGTTGTGACAACACCAACACTCACAACAATAACTTCAAGGTGGGTTCCTGCGTGTTTTTCTTCGTTCATTGCATTTTTTCCCCCTGCATATAAAGCATGTACAGTAGAAGTTCGATGTAGTGGAATAATTCAGCCAAGGACAATTCCTCTATATCGCATTGAAAAATGGAATAATGGAAATGTAAGTTTTCCGCTAAATTGAGTTCCATTAAATTGAGCTTCTACTGTAATTATGTTTTGCGTAAAGATGCACCTGAAAGTGGTGAGTCGTACTTTAGATGCAAAAATAAGGTACATTTTTACTATAGGACCATATATAATGCATTGGGTGGTCAAAACTATAATATTCTGACGTGTTTTTATGTGTTTCACACGAAATCAAATTAAAAACTGTCGGAAATTCTTCTGTTTGCTTTCGTAAATACAAATTTAGTTACAGTGGAGACTAGTGACGCAAAATCGGAGGTGGCCGATTTTTCCGAGCATGTTAACAAAAATTGGGACGGGTCGGGGCGACTATCACGGGACGGCATGTGGCGGGACACGGTCATATAGCAGACGCCGTCCTGCGTACCGCGGCGGGACTAAGTGGGATGGGGACACCGTCTGTAACCTTTGGAGGGGGGCTTGGCGAGGTGGCAGCGCTGCACCGCGGTTGCGCCACGTTGGCAGTCGGCGTCCTTATAAGTATCCGAGTACAGCTGGCCTTGATCTGGAGTGCTGTTGTGTTAGGCCATGGTGAGGAACCCGTGTTACTTCCCCCAGGGCACGTGCTGGACTGTTTTGACAGCTGGCACGCTCCCTTTTAAATCACTTGTGGGTACCATCGGAGGGCAGCCCCCGCCCTCAATACGCCCGTCGGATTGCGGGCAAGATGCAGTCGTGTGAGGAAGCCATCGACCGGAACTGGTCGTGTCACTAGCTTGTCGTCGGCATCCCGACCACGTTACAAAGGTGGGCTCATGGACGTTGTCTGGCGGCGGGGTGACGGGGTGACGGGCTGAGGACGTTAGTGGTAGGGGAGGTATAGCCTCCCGACCACTCCCGTCCTCCAAATTTTCAAGGACGGGACAGGTCGGGGCACGAGGTCGAGGTCGCAAGTGAGGAGGTGGGATATTAGAGCTTCCCCCTGTGTGTATGTCAGGCCAGGGTGTGCCTCTGTGTTACCTTGATGGGGTCTGGTAGCTGGCTCCTCAGCCTGTGGTGGCATAATTCACTTGTTCATGATCAAGGGATGTATTTTGAAGGCTTTTGCTTCCCTCGCGGTG
>JACEEZ010024544.1:117500-125000 GCA_016584305.1 Chionoecetes opilio
GTGTTGGTGTGGTGTTTAACTCATCAGTCTTGATCACGCGCTAGACTCGCGATCGTCAACCATTACCCTCCTATAGGTAGCAGAGACCTCAGAGCAAAGCCTTTAGAACTAGGATTTAGAACTAGGATTTAGATTTTAGAAATAGGATTTATAATTTAGAACTAGGATTTAGATTTTAGAACTAGGATTTAGATTTTTAGAACTAGGATTTAGAATTTAGAACTAGGATTTAGATTTTAGAACTAGGATTTAGATTTTTAGAACTAGGATTTAGATTTTTAGAACTAGGATTTAGAATTTAGAACTAGGATTTAGATTTTAGAACTAGGATTTAGATTTTTAGAACTAGGATTTAGAATTTAGAACTAGGATTTAGATTTTAGAACTAGGATTTAGATTTTAGAACGGATTTAGAATTTAGAACTAGGATTTAGAATTTAGAACAAGGATTTAGGTAGAATTTAGAACAAGGATTTAGGTAGAATTTAGAACAAGGATTTGGAATTTAGAACAAGGATTTGGAATTTAGAACAAGGATTTAGAACTAGGATTTAGGTAGAATTTAGAACAAGGATTTGGAATTTAGAACAAGGATTTAGAACTAGGATTTAGGTAGAATTTAGAACAAGGATTTAGAACTAGGATTTAGGTAGAATTTAGAACAAGGATTTGGAATTTAGAACAAGGATTTAGAACTAGGATTTAGGTAGAATTTAGAACAAGGATTTAGAACTAGGATTTAGGTAGAATTTAGAACAAGGATTTAGAACGGATTTATAATTTAGAACTAGGATTTAGAATTTAGAATATATTAGAATTTAGCATATATTAGTTTATTTATAATTATTAGCTTAATTCTAAATGCCTTGGCGCAGAGATGAAAAGGCCGATCTATGGGAACGAGTTAGCGGCGCGTTATTATCTGAGCATTAATAGTTTTTTTGGTACCTGGAACTGTCGCCGATAGGAATTCTCGCCGCCGTCGTCGAGTGTTCCAATTCTTGATATTACAGGACCCAATATATACATTTAATCAAGTGTTACCCGTGTTTCTGCATTCAGGGATGAAATACTATCGTTAGCTTGATCAGTTAGGTTAAGTTAGGTGCCATGTCCAGGTTAGGTTAGCATTTCCACGTCGGCGAGAGTTCTAGATTGGTGTTTCGGCGAGAATTCTCATCGGCAACAGTTCCATAAACCGTTTTTTTTCTATCCATGGCGAGGTGCAGTCTGGCTGTTTAGGATTCATATAATGTAATGCATGAAACTACTATGGTGACTTATTTTCTGATTTGATACTTACTGAAGAGAATAGATGCTTTGTTCCTATAGGGTTTATTTATATTGTTGCCTATATGTTTTATTAGGAATGTCTTGCTTCTGGGTGCAGGGCGACTGTGGGTATCCGGTCATTTCGCCCACATGCCATTTCGCCACACTATGGAGTCATTTCGCCCACAGGTCAATTCGCCCACACTATGGAGTCATTTCGCCCAAGGTTACTGGTGGTTCATTCCATTTCTGCCAGAGGAAGATATAGTTACATGACTCCGCGACATGGATCGTGTGGGCGAATTGACTAGAGTGGGCGAATTGACTTACATTTGGGCGAATTGACTCTTACATGTGGGCGAAATGTCTTGTGGGCGAATTGACTCTTACATGTGGGCGAAATGTCTTGTGGGCGATGACCGGTAACCCGACTGTGACCTGTAGGTTGCCACTGGTTTTACAGCCTTAGGCATACGTGGGTACAGTTACCCACAAGGCCGCAAGGGAGGAGGGAGGGGGAGGGGGGTGTGCAGTGTGGTGGGGGGTCGGTATTTAGGAAGGGTTCACAGGGAGATGGTCAGATAGAGATATGAAAATTTAAAAAAGGAATCTCTCTCTCTCTCTCTCTCTCTCTCTCTCTCTCCTCTCTCTCTCTCTCTCTCTCTCTCTCTCTCTCTCTCTCTCTCAGTTAAAAAGACCCCCTCTCTCTCAGTTAAAAAGACCCCACCCCTCTCTCTCTCTCCTCTCTCTCTCTCTCTCTCTCTCTCTCTCTCTCTCTCTCTCTCTCTCTCCGTTAAAAGAACCCCTCTCAGTTAAAAAAGACCCTCTCCTCTCTCTCTCTCCTCTCTCTTCTCCTCTCTCCTCTTCTCTCTCTCAGTTAAAAAGAACCCCTCTCAGTTAAAAAGACCCTCTCTCTCCTCTCTCTCTTCTCTCCTCTCTCTCCTCTCTCTCTCCTCTCTCTCTCTCTCTCTCGTCTCATATTTTTTTCCTTACCTTTTATATTTTCCTTCCATTTTTTTTTCTTTTTGTTTTTCTTGCATATTTCTATAACAGAGAGAGAGAGAGAGAGAGAGAGAGAGAGAGAGAGAGAGAGAGAGAGAGAATTAGAGAGTGGGAGAGAAAAGAAATATATAAAAACAAAATTATAAGAACAAATGCTGACAAAGAAAGATACCGATAGAAAGAGGGAAAAATTACTCCGTGTTTTCACCTGTGTAAGAGTTAGTTCTAAGCACTAATCCAGCAGCGTTTGATTGAATAGGCGGCCAGTCAGCATTGTCAGCACTGTCTTCTTCTTCTTCTTCTTCTTCTTGTGACCTTAGTCGTTTAGTATCGCTTCATAGGTCCTCTTCCACTTCGTCTCCTTCGTTAACAAAACTTGTTAACTCTTCCCCTGTCAGCACCTGATTCATGATACACGCGGCGTGCAGGTGAAGGAAACACTCTGCACTTATATAGTCTTGACAATTTTTTGATATTCAGCTCACGACAGGAGGAATTTAACCCCTTCACGCCCAGATCTTTCCTTTGCTATCTCTCTCTCTCTCTCTCTCTCCTCTCTCTCTCTCTCTCTCTCTCTCTCTCTCTCTCTGTCTCTGTCTCTGTCTCTCTGTCTCTCTCTCATTCTCTCTCATTCTCTCTCATTCTCTCATTCTCTCTCTCTCTCTCTCTCTCTCTCTCTCTCTCTCTCTCTCTCTCTCTCTCTCTCTCTCTCTCTCTCTCTCTCTCAATAAATAAAATCGTGTCGTCGAGCCATAAAATTACGAAAAGTAACTAAATATACCAAATTAGTTAGTCTACAAGGATACTAAACAGGTCATATGTATAAAAAGTGCTTATATTCATTAAAATCGTCTAATGGTACCCAAATTACAATGGAAATTACGTTCTGGGTCTCAAGGAGTAAAGAGTCGATCAATAGTATGCAAACAGTGTCTGAGTTTAGGGAGGAAATAGAGGATACGAAATTATCACTTTCAGTATTGACGTAACATCCGGGAAGTGAGGACCAGCAACACACACACACACACACACACACACACACACACACACACACACACACACACACACACACACACACACACACACACTAAGTAGGAAGTACGTTATATAAAAATGGCGCTTCAATACTCCTCGATAGGCTAGCGGCTCTTCAAACACACACACACACACACATACAGTAAGGTAGCGTCAGCAGGCAAGGCAGGCAGTCAGACAGTCAGTCAGCATCCCATCCATCAGGGTGGGGATCAGCCCGCGTCAGCCCAGTGTCAGCTTTGCACCACACCTCACACTCCTTTCATTCCTCCTGACCACATACCCACACAGATAGATAGATTGATAGATATTTTTTCTCCCTTTATTCCTCCTGACCACATCCCCACACAGATAGATAGATTGATAGATATTTTTTCTCCCTTCATTCCTCCTGACCACATGCACACAGATAGATAGATTGATAGATATTTTTTCTCCCTTCATTCCTCCTGACCACATCCCCACACAGATAGATAGATTGATAGATATTTTTTCTCCCTTCATTCCTCCTGACCACATCCCCACACAGATAGATAGATTGATAGATATTTTTTCTCCCTTTATTCCTCCTGACCACATGCACACATATAGATAGATTGATAGATATTTTTTCTCCCATTATTCCTCCTGACCACATCCCCACACAGATAGATAGATTGATAGATATTTTTTCTCCCTTCATTCCTCCTGACCACATCCCCACACAGATAGATAGATTGATAGATATTTTTTCTCCCTTTATTCCTCCTGACCACATCCCCACGCAGATAGATAGATTGATAGATATTTTTTCTCCCTTCATTCCTCCTGACCACGTCCCCACACAGATAGATAGATTGATAGATATTTTATTGACCACAACATACACACTCTATAATCATAATAATCACGATATATGGTCCAACAAATTACATTATCAATTATTGAGCCTATGTTTACGGTAAAACTGAATTATAAGCGAGTAGTTCATACATTAATTTTAACACATACAAAAAAATACCTGCTCAAAACGGTAGCCAGTCAGAACGTCCACGGGTCAAAACGTCCATGGTTCAGAATGACCATAACGTCCACGTGTCATAATGTTCACAGGGTTAGGTTAGTTTAGGTTAGGTTAGGTTAGGTTAGGTTAGTTTAGTTTGTTTAGTTTAGTTTTAGTTTAGTTTAGTTTAGGTTAGGTTTTAATTAGTTTAGTTAGTTAGTTTAGTTAGTTAGTTAGGTTAGGTTAGGTTAGGTTAGGTTAGGCTAGGTTAGAAGGATATGAATGGACGTTCTCACCCGTGGACGTTATGGTTTTTGGACGTTATGGGCGTTTTGTACAGTGGACGTTCTGACCGGCAACCCACAAAACAGGTCAAACACATAATCCTTGAAATAGAATCAAAAGTAAAAGCTTTGTCTATGTATACCTTGCATTGAACTCTTGAGACAAATGGCACATAGGGGAGAGCGGGGTAGGTTGCATCATTGCCTCTAACTCGCATTCACTTTTTTTTATTATTATTATTGTTGTAGTTGTAGTAGTAGTAGTTTATAGTAGTAGTAGTAGTAGTAGTATTAAGACGATGTACGTGTGATAACATGCGAGTTAGAGGCAATGATGCAACCTGCCCCGCTGTCCCCTAAGACACATGACACATATATGAAACATTAAAAAAAAAACCACACTGGCATGGGCCTCGTTTGGGTAGGGGACAGAGGGAATATGCCCCCCCCATATTTTGTAGTGGGGGGGGACAGGGTATCATTTTCCCCCCACCTTTTTTCTCGTTTATCGGTTAAATTTAGCATCATTATGACTTTATTAAATCAGAGTAGTTTGATCCCGTAAACAAGGATTGAAAAATAGTGTTATCTTTATAGCCTCTTACAATAAAATGTTGTGCGTGGATTTACCGTTTTTACATTACAACACGTAAAAGTAGTAGTAGTAGTAGTAGTAGTAGCTGTGGTAGTAGTAGTATGTGTAGTAGAAGTAATAGTAGTAGTAGTAGTAGTAGTAGTAGTAGGAGTAATAGTAGTAGGAGTAGTATGTGTAGTAGAAGTAATAGTAGTAGTAGTAGGAGTAGTAGTAGTAGTGGTAGTAGTAGTAGTATGTGTAGTAGAAGTAATGGTAGTAGTAGTATGTGTAGTAGAAGTAGTAGTAGTAGTAGGAGTAATATTAGTAGTGGTACTAATAGTAGTAGCTGTTGTAGAAGTAGTAGTAGTAGTAGTGTTTGTAGAAGTAGTAGTAGTAGTAGTAGACGCTCACACTTATACTCTTAGTTAACTCTTTGTCTTGTTGTTGTTGCTTTTTTCCTGTATGCCTCCGGGTGATATTATTATTATTATTATTATTATTATTATTATTATTATTATTATTATTATACTTCAGATACTGCATTCTTCATTCTTAAATTCCTCTGAGTCAGCATTTGGAGTCCGTGTGTCAACCATAAGTCAAATAAATACACAAAACAGACAGTAAAAATATCCCATCAGTCAAATAAACACACAAAACACAGTAAAAATATCCCATCAGTCAAATAAACACACAAAACACAGTAAAAATATCCCATCAGTCAAATAAACACACAAAACACAGTAAAAATATCCCATCAGTCAAATAAACACAAAACACAGTAAAAATATCCCATCAGTCAAATAAACACACAAAACACAGTAAAAATATCCCATCAGTCAAATAAACACACAAAACACAGTAAAAATATCCCTTCAGTCAAATAAACACACAAAACACAGTAAAAATATCCCTTCAGTCAAATAAACACACAAAACACAGTAAAAATATCCCATCAGTCAAATAAACACACAAAACACAGTAAAAATATCCCATCAGTCAAATAAACACACAAAACACAGTAAAAATATCCCTTCAGTCAAATAAACACACAAAACACAGTAAAAATATCCCTTCAGTCAAATAAACACACAAAACACAGTAAAAATATCCCTTCAGTCAAATAAACACACAAAACACAGTAAAAATATCCCTTCATCAATAACACAAAACACAGTAAAAATATCCCATCAGTCAAGTAAACACACAAACACAGTAAAAATATCCCTTAAGTCAAATAAACACACAAAACACAGTAAAAATATCCCTTAAGTCAAATAAACACACAAAACACAGTAAAAATATCCTGTCCTCCCATCTCTCCCAATTTAACAAGCTTCCTCTCACGGCTTCCCGCTGTAAATTGGGGTAAATAGGCATCGTGCGGGCGTCAGGGATAGCGATCTTAAGCCTGACATCCGCCCTTATAGTCTGTAAAAGCCCTGTGTTATGTCTGTAGTCTGTAGCCCAATGTAAAGTCTGTTAGTCTCCGAGTAAAGTAGTAGCTTCCTTATTTTTTATGTTCTGTAGTCTGTAGCCCTATGTAAAGTCTTGTCTGTATCCCTATTGTAAAGTCTGTAGTTTGTAGCCCTATGTAAAGTCTGTAGTCTGTAGCCCTATGTAAAGTCTTGTCTGTATCCCTATTGTAAAGTCTGTAGTTTGTAGCCCTATGTAAAGTCTGTAGTCTGTAGCCCTATGTAAAGTCTGTAGTTTGTAGCCCTATGTAAAGTCTGTAGTCTGTAGCCCTATGTAAAGTCTAGTCTGTATCCCTATGTAAAGTCTGTAGTCTGTAGCCCTATGTAAAGTCTGTAGTCTGTATCCCTATGTAAAGTCTAGTCTGTAGCCCTATTGTAAAGTCTGTAGTCTGTATCCCTATGTAAAGTCTGTAGTCTGTATCCCTATGTAAAGTCTGTAGTCTGTAGCCCTATGTAAAGCCTGTAGTTTGTAGCCCTATGTAAAGTCTGTAGTCTGTATCCCTATGTAAAGTCTGTAGTCTGTAGCCCTATGTAAAGTCTGTAGTCTGTAGCCCTATGTAAAGTCTGTAGTCTGTAGCCCTATTGTAAAGTCTGTAGTCTAACCCTATATAAAGTCTGTAGTCTATAGCCCTAGGTAAAGTCTGTAGTCTGTGTCCCTATGTAAAGTCTGTAGTCTGTAGCCCTAGGTAAAGTGTAGTCTGTAGCCCTATTGTAAAGTCTGTACTCTGTAGCCCTATGTAAAGTCTGTAGTCTGTAGCCCTATGTAAAGTCTGTAGTCTGTAGCCCTATGCAAAGACTACTGTATACCTTTGCCCTATGTAAAGCCTGTAGTCTGTAGCCCTATGCAAAGACTGCTGTATACCTTTGCCCTATGTA
>JACEEZ010024544.1:130000-135000 GCA_016584305.1 Chionoecetes opilio
TCCTGTGTTTTCTGTTATTATCTCCTAAACTACCCTGAGTCCATTCCAACGACCTCTTGTAGCTTCCTTATTTTTTCCTGTTTTAATCTCCTAAACTACCCTGAGTCCATTCCAACGACCTCTTATAGCTTCCTTATTTTCCTGTGTTTCTGTTTATATCTCCTAAACTACCCTGAGTCCATTCCAAAGACCTCTTGTAGCTTCCTTATTTTCCTGTGTTTCTGTTTATATCTCCTAAACTACCCTGAGTCTATTCCAAAGACCTCTTGTAGCTTCCTTATTTTCCTGTTTTTATTTATATCTCCTAAACTACCCTGAGTCCATTCCAAAGACCTCTTGTAGCTTCCTTATTTTCCTGTTTTTATTTATATCTCCTAAACTACCCTGAGTCCATTCCAAAGACCTCTTATAGCTTCCTTATTTTCTAATGTCTTTATCTTGTAAACTTCTGACGGCGAGGTTGAAGGTTTTAGCCCCGTCACACTTTCCTTTACTTCCTTTCTCTGTACAGCCTTGACCTTCAGGGGATGCCTATACTGCCCTCAGCCCCTGCCTACAGTCCCTGCCTACAGCCCCTGCCTACAGCCCCTCACTTGAATTAATTACAGTCTGAAGTGCAAGGCTGGCAGGGGAGAGGAAGGGATGGAGAGGAGAGAGGCTGTCAGTTGGCGGCATTCGTTGGGAAGGCGGCGTCAGTTTAACAAGTTCCCACTTTTTATTACCGTTTAATGACTAGTCTCCTTATCATATCAAGCGGCTGGCAGTGATGTGTGCTTTTTTTTTAATAGATTTAATTAATTTTGTGGTGTTTCCGTCTAATTTTTGTATGTTTAGGGGAATGGGAAGTGATAGAAGGGTGTAAACATGCTTTCTCCTCACTGGAAGGTTGTCGTACGTCTGGCAGCGGGTTTGTCTCACCCCGACCTCTGACCCCGACACAATGACATCCCAAGGAAATGTAAAGGGATAGAGGGGCGTAACAAACAATGGGTGTTGTGATTGGTGACTTGTGCAATGTTAAGTCTGTTAGTATCACGCAGAGAGGGGAAAACGTGTTGAATAATGCAGTGATGAGTGATTTGTGAAGGTCATTAGTTGTGGTTTGAGAAGCAAAACATCTCTGTTGGCGAGATTTGATAATTTTGATTTCTCTTTCTATGAATCTGTGTAGCCATGGTTTCTGTAGCCGAGGACAGGTGTGTGTGTGTGTAGGTGTGTGTGTGTGTGTAGGTGTGTGTGTGTGTTCCGGGAAGTGTTGCCAGAACGTCTCTTGCGTAACAATGATTATAGTAATCTAAATATGATTAACTGAGTGTCCGTCCGTCTGTCTGTTCGTACTGCAAAGGCGCCGACAGTTCTAGCCCATTCACATTGCAACCAATATTTTTCAGGAATGGGTAGGTTATAAGGAAGCTACAAGAGACCTACACGTGGTAGTTTCTGTTACTTAGCACTACCTACATCCACCTTGCATCCCCATCCATGAAATTGTCTTGTCTCCTTTTAAAACTCCCTATTGACTCCCCACTAACTACCTGACGACTGAGGTCATTCCAATTATCTAGAATGCCTGGGATGGTTTTAAACTCTATTGACAGGATGCCATTGGGGATGTAAAATGACAATATGACATCAACAATAACAACATTTAACCCCTTGAGACCCAGAACGTAATTTCCATTGTAATTTTTGTACCATTAGACGATTTTTAGTGACTATAAGCAATATTTTATAGCTATGACCTGTTTAGTATCCTTGTCCACTAACTAATTTGGTATATTCAGTTAGTTTTCGTAATTGTATGGCTAACAACAGACGATTTTTTATAGCAAAGGAAAGATATGGGCGTGAAGGGGTTACCATGACAAAAGTAATGAAATAATCATGACATACTGTAGCTACATAACACAAGAAAAATAAAGGTCTTAAAAGTCATTATAACATCGTAACTCTTCATTATTTAACTCTTTCCTTGTCCCTATCTTTTCTAACATGGGTAGTCTAGAAAAACTAATATTATAGCTTCCTAGCTTCATTATTTAACTGTCTTTAGCCCCATGTTTTCTAACGGTGTGAGAGAGAGGGGGAAGGAAGAAGAGAGGGAAGGAAGAGAGAGAGAGAGAGAGAGAGGGAAGGAAGAGAGAGAGAGAGAGAGAGAGAGAGAGAGAGAGAGAGAGAGAGGGAAGGAAGAAGAAGAGAGGAAGGAAGAGAGAGAGAGAGGGAAGGAAGAGAAGAGAGAGGAGAGGAAGAGAGAGAGAGAGAGGGAAGGAAGAAAGAGGAAGGAAGAGAAGAGAGAGAAGAGAGAGAGGAGAAGAGAGAGAGAAGAGAGAGAGAGAGAGGGAAGGAGAAAAAGGAAGAAGAGAGAGAGAGAGAGAGAGAGGGGGGGAAGGAAGAAGAGAGAGAGAGAGAGGGGTACGATCTAAAATAAGGTGGAAGTAAAGAGTGTATCATCCACCTCATTAGCCTGGCGTGGTCTAGTGCTGGGTCAAGAACGTACTCCTCACGGCCTCTTGTAGCTTCCTTTTTTTCTTATATTCTTATGTACTGTTTGAAGATTAAAGAAGGAAAAATGCTAAGGGTGTTAAAAAAATGTGGAAAAACTGAAGGAAAAAGAAGGAACAAGTTAAAAGTTATATAGTAAAAAAAAAAAAAAAAAAAACCTGAAGAATGAAAGAATGAAAAATAAAAAGGAATGTGGAAAAAAAATGAAGGAAAAATAAAAAAGGAGATGTTGAAAATAGAAATTGAAAAAAAAATGAAGAATGAAAGAAGAAAAAAGAAATTAAAGGGATGTTGAAAAAATATTGAAAAAATGAAGAATTAAAAAAGAGGAAGTTAATGAAGGGATTGGGATAAAAAGAAGGAAGAAAATAAAATGGAATGGTGAAAAAAAAAATAATAATGAATCAAAGGAAGTTGATGGCTGGGGATAAAAAAAAGTCAGAAAAAGAAAATGTAGTAGGTATGTAAAAAAAAACGAAAATATAAAAAAGAGATGGAATGATAAAATGAAAAAAATAATAAAACAAAAAATTGTAAAAAAGAATGATAAATAAAAAAAAAAAAAAAAGAAAATGGAAAAGGTTGAGGGTTTGGGATAAAAGAGTAAGGAAAAGAAAAATGTAGTATATTGAAGGAAAAAAATGAAAAATGAAAAATAAAGTGGTTGGGATACAAAAAGGAAGAAAAAAAATGATAAGGAAAAATAAAAAATATAAATGAAAAAAGGGAAAAAAAAAAAAATGAAAAAATATAATGAAAATGGGGAAAAATAAAAAATATATAAATGAAAAAGGAAAAAATGAAAAAATATAAATGAAAAGGAAAAAATGAAAAATATATAAAAAAAAAAAGGGAAAAAAAGAAAAAAATATAAATGAAAAAAGGGAAAAAATGAAAAATATATAAATAAAAAAAAAATTATATAAAAAAAGGTGAGTTGAGGGGTTGGGTGGGTGGGTGGGTGGGTTAGGAGGGTAAGCAGGCGTCCTAATAACCTCACCTGAACCCCCTCGTGACCTCCTTTCCCACCCCTCCAACCTTCGATCGCCTCACTCACAGCTTCTCGCAGTTTTTATGAATACGTTTTTTCTTCACAGCGTCTCCTTTGTTGTCTTTCTGGGTCCATTTTTCTGACACTTCATAATAATAATAATAATAATTTTAATTATTTTATTTTCACCCAAAGGAATACAGGAAATAATAATAACAACTAATATACAGACATTAAATAAATTATCTTCTTTAATTAAATGCTGAGTTTATCATTAGAATTTTTATCATTTATGCATTTTTTCATATACACGTCAGCTGTATTTTTTTTTAATAGGCTCTTTTTATTTGAATAGGCTCTTTTTATTTGAATAGGGTCTTTTTATTTGAATAGGCTTTTTATTTGAATAGGCTCTTTATTTGAATAGGCTCTTTTGATTTGAATAGGCTCTTTTGATTTGCATAGGCTCTTTTGATTTGAATAGGCTCTTTATTTGAATAGGCTCTTTTGATTTGAATAGGCTCTTTATTTGAATAGGCTCTTTTTATTTGAATAGGCACTTTTTATTTGAATAGGCTCTTTATTTGAATAGGCTCTTTTTATTTGAATAGGTTCTTTTTATTTGAATAGGTTCTTTTTATTTGAATAGGTTTTTTATTTGAATAGGTTCTTTATATTTGAATAGGCTCTTTATTTGAATAGGTTCTTTATATTTGAATAGGTTCTTTATATTTGAATAGGCTCTTTTTATTTGAATAGGCTCTTTTGATTTGAGTAGGCTCTTTATTTGAATAGGCTCTTTTTATTTGAGTAGGCTCTTTATTTGAATAGGCTCTTTTTATTTGAATAGGCTCTTTATTTGAATAGACTCTTTTTATTTGAATAGGCTCTTTATTTGAATAGGCTCTTTTTATTTGAATAGGCTCTTTATTTGAATAGGCTCTTTTTATTTGAATAGGCTCTTTGAATAGGCTCTTTATTTGAATAGGCTCTTTTTATTTGAATAGGCTCTTTATTTGAATGGCTCTTTTTTTTAAAATAGGCTCTTTTTATTTGAATAGGCTCTTTTTATTTGAATAGGCTCTTTATTTGAATAGGCTCTTTTTTGTCATTCAATATTATGTTACTTTGATGCAAGAAGGAATTAGCACGACGTTTATTTTGTTTTGTTTTTCTTCAATATTTCAGTTTTTGAATTTTTGAATTTTTTATTATTTTTGAATTTTTATTTTGAATATTTCAGATTTTTTGTTTGTGATTTTTTTTTTTTTTGGCGATTTTTTTTTTGCGATGTTTTTTTTTTGTTTTTTTCTTTTTTTTCCGTACATGATTCACAGTTTATCGTCACGTTTTCTTTTGATGTCAATTATTATCACATTCATTTAATCAAGTATCCAATCATGCATATTTGGCGTTGTATATTATAAAGGGGTTTTAACCTTTCTCTCTCACTCTTGTTTTTTGATTATATTTTCCCCCCCCAAAATTGTAAACAAATATAGCTTTT